>VZSE01009968.1:1002439-1051260 GCA_013398275.1 Promerops cafer | reverse complement strand
GAGCCCGCGCGGGGCCGCCCCTTCCCCGCGGTTCGATGGCGGGGCGGCAGGGCCGCGGAGCCCCGCTCAGCCCGGGCCGGCCCGGGCGGCGGCCGCTGCCTCTCACGCTTCCCCTGGGCTCCCGAGGGAAGGAGGGGAGTTGCAGCTGCATGGCGCACTGCCGCTCGTGAGCCGGGAATCTCGGAAGCAGAACGGAAAGCAGGAAATCTCGGCTCGGATTTTCTTGCAACAAATGTAAACTCGTGTGGCGCAGCCCGGAGGCTGCCACGAGCAGTGCGGAAGCGGAGGAGTGCGAGGTGGGATCCCGTTCTGATACCAGGCCGGTGTCTCGGCTTGTCAGGGTTCCAGCTTTCCCACTGTTTACTCCGTGCTCTTTTCTGATCTCGGGAAGGGTCTGTCAAAATGAGCACCTTCCTTTTGTACACACGCGTAAACTTCTGAGGAAAGAGCTGCTTAGTCCAGATGCTGTGTGATCTGTGCTGCTGCTGCTGTAAAGCCTTCAGGAGTAGGCACGCAGTGTTAAGGTCTGTTCGTGTGTGCCCTGGGACCCTCCCGGCCTGTGTGGATTGGGATGGAAAGCCTGCTGGAGGGAATGTCCTGTGTGTCACCCTGTACAGTGATGTTCAGTCCCACACAAGAGTCTGCATCTTTTTGAAGGAATTAAGGTTAGTTTAAGCCCAGATTGCACAGTGGCTTCTTTGAAGAATTGCAGTCCCAACACTGGTTAACTGATGCTGGTATTCCTTTAGTTTGTGTCTTTTTCCCACTTTGCAGACCAGTATTTAGAGCTAGAAGTAGTCTGTCTCTGGTTAACTTTTTTACAAACTACCCTTGTAGCTAGATTCTTTTAATTCCTTTTGAGACCTCATCTTCTGATTAACACTGGATTTTACTTCAAAACTTCTACTGATCAGTTGTAATGCCTGAGCTCTTAGGCTTCATGTACAGAGGGTCACATCACCTGAGAGGGCGACCCTTAAGGGTAAATGCCCAGTCTATTTTCTTAGGGAGACATGTGGGATGGTTTGCTTTTAAGCTTTTTTTTAACTTCTTTAAATTTGCATAACTGATCAATTCACTCTTCCCCTCATTTCTTTCATCCTGTGTGTAACATCATTGGCAGAGTAAGGTATTTTAGTGCTTTCTTTTCAGGGTTTCTGGAAGACCAGAAGCAACTCAAATATGTGAACTGGTAATGTATTTTTATTCCTTCCTTACTTTTATCTTTGTGTAGTTCAGTGAAGTGAAAAACTTAGCATTTCATGTTTCCAGCTTATTCAGGCTGATTAAATTGTTCCACTTAGAAAACCAGTATTTAGGAGAAACAGATGAATGTGATTTTTATGTGGCTCTGAATTATTCTCTGTAATGTCTAACTCAAAACTGTAATACCATCAGAGGGCAGAAGCAGCAGGAAATAAGAACAACTCTTAAATTTTTTGTGTATTATTTCGTCACAGTGAAAATTAGATCACGTTTCAAGTTGTTTTAATAATATTGATAAACTTAGTGTTGCATGAGTTAGGAGACTGCTCTCTGTTGAACAAAGAAATATGTTAATACTCCTTCTTCAGATTGCCAGTGCTTTACTTTTCTTTCAGTCAGGATTTGGTAACCTCCTTTATCATCAGATTAACAAAATACTTCAGAGTTTTAATTCGGAAAAATTAATTACTCTGTTTCTTTTGTTTCCTTTAGCAATTTTTTGCATTAATACAGTATTTACTGATTTTTTTCCTTTTTGGGCTAAAAGAAACTAAGAAAGGAGTAAATGGTCTTGTGTTGATACTCATGGTTTCGCTCTAGTTTTGGCTATAATCTGTATGTTAGTTTATGCAAGCCCAGGACAGAACTGGCTCAAGTCTGGCTCGCTCGAAGTGTAGAGCTGTACAGCTGAACCAAACCTGACTAAACCCCCGGGGAACCATTGTCCACTGACAGCTATTTCACTTACCTTCTTGAAAGCCAGAAGCATTTCCAGCATGCTCTGTCCCCTGTATGGATGCCTTTCTACAATTTTCAATCTGTGTGTGGTTTCCTTAGAAGAATCTGATGCTGGTTCAGTAATGCCTTGTCTGTGGAGATCAAATGTCCTCATTCAGCTGAGGCTGATAGCACTGGGTTTTGTGATGCCCCAAGTCAAACTGGTGCAGAAAGAGGCACTTCAGTCTGTCTCCCAAGATGCTTTCAAAATCTAACTGGAAGTGTCCAGCATAATTATTGGCATAAAATGGTGGGTTTTGAAAAATTCCATTGCATCTATGTAAAGGTTTAATGTGAGAGGGGAAACATAATAGTGCAAGTAGAGGTAAGGGTATTTGCCTGCTGCTTTATAGGCTGTTACTGTTGTTGCTGTTTACACTTGTGTTTTCCTTTCCAGTCTGAGGATTCTGATAAATCTAGTAAAGAAAGCGATTCGGAGACTGAAGTGGAACAGGTCTCTGGATATCATAAGCTCCTGGCTACCCTGAAGACCTCGCCTGAGTCTGAGAGTGAGGAAGAGGAAGATGAAACTGAATCAGAAGAAGCTGAGGAAAGTGAGGCAGAAATGGACAGTGAAGGGTCCCAGGAGACTGGAGAAGCAGAGGAAGGTGAAGAAGATAAGAATGATGTCCCAGAGGAGGAAGAAGGTAGTTTGTCTTTTCCCATGCTTCTTTGGTGAATGCTGTTTGACTAATGTATGTTTTTAGCCAGGATCCTGGTGTAGACTGGCTTGTTGGCTGGGTGCTCTTCTGCCTTGGAGACTCTGTTGCTCCATTGGCTCTGTGTGGGTGGGAGCAGCAGCTGCTGAAGGATTTAGCAGGGGAAAGGGTAGCTCTGCTCATTTTCCACCAGACAGCCTGCTGCTGCTTCCTCAGATGTTGTTTGTGCTGCAGCACAGAGGAAATCCACATGGAGCAGCAGACCAGGGGTTCTCACCCACTCACGGGAGACACAAGCTGTTCTCTCGAGCAGCATCTGGCTTGGCTGTGCCACCGAGAGGAGGGAAAGGTTTGCCTCACAGCATGGGAAAGAATATGGAAATTGGAAGGAAACCTCCGCCTTTACACTGAGGTATCCTCATTCGTGAAGTCTGCGAAGAAATGCTGGGAGAGAGGAGTCAACCTTTAATCATTTCCAGTTATTTGGGGTCTTTGGAAACTAAAAGTTAAATTCCCCAAACAGGCTGCTGCTTTAATTTTGTCTGGGGGACCACATTTTTGTGTTATGTAACATTTGGTATGCTAGCCAAAAGTCATCTTTATGGTAGAATATAAAGCCTGCTTTTATCTTTTTTGATAGAGTTTTGGGAGAAAAAAATCAGTAACTCAAAGGGAACATCATCTACAGACAGTAACTTTTCCAGGAGAGAATAACCTGTTTCTTTCTAACAATTGACAGCCACAGACACAGCAGAGCAGACGCTCAGCCAGGAGCAGGCTGATGGCACAGATACCTCTTGTGACCCACGTCATGGAGTAATTGAGGAGTTCACTGATGTGAAACACGAATCTGAATTTAGCTTGGAAACCAACTTCATGGAAGAGGAGAGTGAAGATTGCAATGCAGATAAGAGAGACAGCAGTTCTTCACAAGCTCTTCCAGAAGGTAAAAAACTATGTGTTTGTGTTTAGGGATCAGCCTTTAGAGGAGTATCTGTAAACATGTTTAAATTGTCCAACACCCTAGCGATGGGCTGTACAGCTTCTAAGTTCTTCCTCTACATTATTCATGCTGCCCATATGTCAGCTGGTTACCTAAAGGACCCTTAACACTAATGCAGATGTGTAGCTGAACCATTTGCTCTCTGCAGCCTCTGGGGACTGGGATTCATTTTGGGTTTCTGCTACGACTGGTAAAGCTTGAAGTATCAAGAACTAGAAAGGTCTGTGGAGGGTGTTATCTTGTTCTGCTGCTTTAACAGTAGTTTTAAAAGCCTTTGTAATACAAAGAGCTCTGCAAGTCTGCACTTGACTATGGAAGATATTCTTGGCACAAACGGCACAGGAGATAATCACAAAGCTGACCTGTGAGGGCATCCTTCACATCTCAGTGGAGTTAGAGGTCGGATTCTGAGAAGCTTGGAGCAGCCACAGTAATTTAGACAAATGCTCAGTGCTGTCAGAATTTTGAAGGTTATGCAGAGGAGTCTGACTGCACCAGGATCAGGAGAGAATGAAGCACATGTAGTGTCTTTTAAGGGTGTATCCCAGAATCTCAGTGCACTGGTGGATGCATCTGAAGCTCTGGTGTTGGAGTTGTCCCACCATATGTAACAAAATAACTGTGTTGCACGGGTGTGCTATCCTTCAGCGACATGGCAGGCACTGGCACTTGCACAGCTTCTGCTCTTATTTAATGCTCTGTGCCTCTAATATCAGATGGCATAGCTTGAGAGAGAGAGAAATATGTTTGTAGCATCCCTAGTGATGCTGGCTTGTCATCTTGGAGCAGCAGCTGACATTAGATCTGGGAGGCAGCCTGGGTGATACATGAAATGTGTGGAAGCATCAAAGGGCCATGTGATAGAAAAAACAGCTCGTCTTGTTACCATGAGAATATGACTTAGGCTGCTGGCGTTGCATTTTAATGAGAACAGTAGCTCTCCAACTGCATGCTAAGTATCCTAACAGCTTTGTTCCACCTATAAATGATGCACTACTTCTCAGTGGGTTCTTGTAGCTTGGAAGTGTCTTTATAATCTATTGCAGAAAATGAATTACCTAAGATAGAAGAAAGAGGATGAATTTCTACTCTGGTCCTGGGGTCACTAAAATTCCTGAAAATGCATCCCATTACTCCCTCTACTTTATTGGGAAAATGCTAGAAATCAGTAAAACTCAACTGAGGAGTGACCCTACAGTACAATTAAATTATATCCAGTAAATTTGCATTTCTGGAAAGATTTTCTCAATGTTTTTTCAGTGTCATGATCAGTAAATGTCCTGACTTTTGCCTGGGTAGCTTGTATGTGGGCTGGATATTTGTTGGCAAGCACCAGTTTTCCCTAATTAGTTTTCTTTATGCAGCGAATGCTGCTGTGCTGCAAGCAGGATACAGGGTTGGCTTTCAAAATTAACTTTGCATGTGACTTTGTGCATGCCAGTGTCTTTGAGTACAATATGATTTAACAGTTCTTTGCCTCTCCTTTCCTCTCCAAAAAGAAAGGCTGATTAGATAAATCAGACTTTTTCTCACTCCAGGCAAATTTTGCCCCGCTTCTTCAAAACTCACTTAATATTTCTCTGCTTTATTACAAACTGTGTTCATATCACTGGCCAAAGCCCTGGGCAGAACTGTTTGTAAATTTGGAAGGTTAGCAAGTTCACTTGGGACTTTACTATTGACAGTTTTTCACCTGCAAGCAATGGACGTGTCAGAGCTTAAGGCAAGAAATTGCCACTGCTTTCTACTACATATTGTTTTCCTGTCTAACATTTGATTAGTGCTTGAAAATTCTAGTACTTCCATAAGTGCTTCTTTTTCTTTTTTAAAAGCAATCTGTCAAATCTGTTCTCTCTGTTCTTTGCAGAGAGAATTTGACATCCTTTCTCTAATCTCCAAGTGCTTTGAAATAACTAGTTTTAATTGTGATGTTGGCCAGCGTGGAAACTGTTCATCTCATTTGCAAATCCATTCTGCAGGATGATTCTACTATTTGCTGCAATAGTTCTTAGGCTATTTTTTTTTTTTTTGTTACTGTAAATAGATCCATTTAAACAGCACATGGACAAAGAACTTGAAGAAAAGGAAATAGAGAAAATGTCTACGCTTCCTAAAACTTCAAGTCAAAGCCAGGTAATGTTCTGTAGCCATCCAGCATTCCTAAAGATGCCTGGATTAAAATAATTCTTTTTTTAATACAGGTGAAATAGATCACAATTGTTATTATTAGCTGCTGGCACTAGAATTACTGAGATTTTGTTACTGTGTTGTTGTTGAACTGTTTTCTTCTTCACTTACTGCTGGGCAAGAGTTGAAATGTGAAGCCTGCTTGTTCTGGAGGCATATGGTGACACATCTGAAACATGTAGTTTTAGAGTTTGAGCTGTAGTCCCAAAACCTTGACAAGGGGTGGAAACTGGGCTTGTTTCTGAGTGGTGACAGCACAATGCCAGGGATGTGCTCTGCAGCTGAACTTCTGAGGTGACCATGAACACTTTTAAAAGTACTTGTGATGCACTTTCCCATTCTTGTTTCAGGATGGCTCTGTCCCTGTACACATTTACAAGCCAGTGAAGGGGAATTTATTACTTATATTACTTTATTACTTAATTCTGGCAATAATATGTGAATTACAGTATCAGAAAACCATCTCATTGCTTGACAGAGAATATTGGTTTTCAAAATACTCATTTTTAGACAAACCTTTGCTTCATAACTTTTCCACATCTGATTTTGTTTTGGCGAGTGCTTCCCATTCTGGTCAGCCATATGCTGGGTGACATTCATTGGAAGATATCCAATGGTTAGTTAGTCAGAGAGAAAGCTGTGATTTTTTTTTTTTATTTAATTTGCTTTTTTGGCACATGGTGGCCAAAATTACCAGTGCCACTTGAAGCAGTGCATGATATATCTTTGCTTAAATTGGTGTAGCTACTTTATGGGGACAGCTGGGGACAACTTGCATGGCAGAAGGCTTAAAGTTTAGAGTTTTCCCCTTCTACACTGATAGCTGTTCAAAATCAGACAGACACCCAACAAGACTGCATTTAACAACTGTATCACAGCTTCTGGGATTAGCCCTTAATGGGTTTATTTTCTTCTTTGATCAAAGTACATACCTCAGTGGGGCCAGTTGGTAAGCACAGTTGGACTCCAGGGTTCTCGTCTTGTCCTTTGTTTGAGCCACTGATTTGCTGGGCAGGTTAGGCAGAGAATTCCTCCATTTCCTCTGGCATGGGAACAGTTACAGACACATCATTGCAAAATCCATCCAGATCAACGGAGCTGAAATTTATTGGTTTTTTATCCTGGCAGACTCTAAAAGGGATTGCATATTGAAAAAAAGGTTTCCACTTGTATTATGAAGAAATGATTTCCTTAATTTTGTGAACTTGATTAAGGTTGATATCACCAGCTGTGGTGATAGACTTTCAAGTCTGCAAGGTTTGGTACATATGACTCCTCAGTGTTGTTGGCTTATGTTTTTTTCAGTGGCCAAGGCTGGGTCAAGTTATTTTTTCTTCCACTTTGGAGAAACATAAAACTTTGAAAGCAGACAAAGAATTTGATGTGAAACAGCTTCATCTCCACAAGCCTTTGGAATCCACTTGGCCAAAAGTGAATAAACAGTTTCTGTCTGCAGTGGACAAACCAACTGATTCCTCTTTAACCCCGTTACAACGAGAGCTCTTCTGTGTCATGAATTCGTACCGGGACTTGTTCTATCCAGAAAGAAATGCTTTAACAAACGGAGAGGAGATCCGGCACGCTTACTGCCTGCACGCCTTGAACCATGTCCTCAAGGCCAATGCCCAGGTGCTCAGCAACAACGCCAAACGGAGGGATCGAAAGCCAGGCACTGACACCGAGGACCACAGGGATCAGGGGCTCACCAGGCCTAAGGTAAGAGAGCTCTGATTCCCAGATCCCCATGCTGGCTGCCTGCTCAGGCTGTACAGACATCCCGGTAGTTTATCCACAAATATTTCTGTCGCTGCTCTCTCAGGTGATGTGTTCCTGGGCATATGCTTTTCTACATCCCTTTATCATGCCTGGAAGTTGTCCTCCATGGCCAGGGAAAATGCTGTGTGAGAAGCAGTGAGCTCAGGGTTGTTAGCCAGCCTGCTCCTGTGCCTAGCCATGAGTTTGACTTACCTCTTTTTTTGTCCCCTTAGCACCACAGACTGACAAGTTTTCCTGCTTTCATATTTAAATCTGCCAGTGCAGACAGGTGCCTCCACATCAATCTTCAGTATCAGTGCAGGTAGTGTAGGCTGTCACTCAATGTGGGATGTGACAGAAATTCTTTTGTCCTTAGGCACCTGTAAGGACTTGCCTGCATGAAAGGATCTCAGGGAATCCCAGTCCCACTGTCAAGGCCACCTGTCGTAGTTGGGGGACTGAGCCCCAAACCAATCCTCCCTGGATTCACAGCATCCTGTAGTTGATAACCAGGTGGATTCAGCTATGGCAGCCTGTGACCAGTGTGCCAGCTGCCTGTTGAACAATTCCAGAGTTGGGTTTCAGTGTTTGCTGCATGCCTGGCAAACCTCTGATTTCTGTGTTGACTCCCCCATTAGCCATTATATTTTGGAGCTCTGTACAGAGACTGTTGCCACCCATCCAAGAGCCAGCCCTTGACCCTGTCTCTGTCACAGGAGCTCTTGCTTGCCTGGGGGTTAGGGAGAACAGGAGAACGTGCTTAGTTTTCAGTTCTCCTGTGCGGGTACCCAGAGTGAGCTGGGGAACCAGGCTGAGCTGCTGGCCACAATCAGTTCAAGAGCACTGCATCCCAGTGCATCTTCCCTCCCTGCTGCTTGTCAGAATGGTTTTGTTTTGATTGTTGGGATGCCCCACGGGGGAGATCCAAGCCGAAAGTTTAATTAACATACACTTAATGGCGAGTGTTCCTATTTTATGGGTTATTCTCTTGTACGTGTTGATCTGCACAGGTACTGATGATAGTGCCCTTCAGGGAATGTGCTCTGCGGATTGTGCATATTTTCATCAGTCTCCTCGAAGTGAATGACAAGAAAAAAATAGATGTAAGTAATAAAAAGCGCTTCAAAGGGGAGTTTGGCTCTGACCCGGAAGAGAAGCCCCCCAACCTGAAAAGACCTGAAGATTATGAAGCCGTCTTTGCTGGCAACATTGATGACCACTTCAGAGTTGGTAATAACCTACTGAACAGATGATTTTTAGCTTGTACAGAACTGCTAAGTAATAAATCTTTCCCAAATGCCTAAGAGCTATCAGGGCTGGAAGTTCTGGTGAGACTCTAGGTTGTGTGGTGTTCCTGCTGGTTTTGCCCCGGCAACCTGGATTTTTTTGAAAATCTTTCTTGCTTTGCCAGAACTTAAAAAGGAAGAGAGAATAGAGAAGTAATTATTTTCACATCAAGTTCAGAATAATTTAAAATGTAATGACAGCTTTATTCTAGCAGGACTGCCCACACCTCATTTTGGAGATAGCCTTGATTATGCAGCAAAATCTTTTCATGTTATAAAAAAAAAATCTTTTGGGTTTAATTAGCCTGTTCACAATGTCTCGTGTAATGGTTGGAACAAAATTAAAGCTCAGTACTGAGCAAAACAGTTTTCTGCTGTGCATCCCATGGTTTTCATGGAAGCAAATGGGTAGCCAGGAAGTAGGAGTGTTGGACAAGCAGAAAACGTGAGCCTGTTTCATGTAATATTGTAAACTTATGCTGTTTAGTAACTCAGTATGGCTAGAACTAGCTAGCAGCTTGGTTCCTGGAGCTGCTAAGATGAGAAGTCAGTTTTTCTGACTTAACTTGACAGATCAGAGGCTTTTGAAATACTGCACCTTGAAAGATAAATTGGCACCCCAAGAAAATGTAATGATACAGTAGAAGATGTGAGCAGGTCGCACTCAGTCTTTCTTCCTTCCCCAGTGAGTATCTCTCATGGTGAGAGCATCTTACTTTCAGTAGCATAATAATTTTCCTTTTAGTCCTCTCCCATACCACACTCTACTTGTTTCACTTACTAAGTGTTAAGAAATGATTGAAGAAACTTTCAGTGCTGTTAACTTGCAGAAGGAAATTATAGAAGCAGAATAATTTCTTACTGTGCTGTACACCCTGTTACTTCTGCACAAAGATCTAATTTAAAGCACATTTGTTATGCCTTACTGAAACCACCACTCTTTCACATTTTTAAACAGAAAAAAGACTTGATGTTTCTAAACTGTGTATATGCTGTGACAAGTGATGTCTTATTCCTGTAAATTCAACCAGTTGAACCTTTCTTTTTTTCTTTCTTTTTCCATTTTTATCCTTGGGTTGAAATAGACAGCAGGAGGGGTCTCTACTGCTGTTTCTGAAATTCTTGGAAGGGCCTTCAGCTGTAGCCATGCTATCTGCATTCACATGGACAGGGAGAGACGTTGGAGAGACTTTGTTGGGCAGATTGAAGGGGTGGTTTGAATGTGGTCTGGACTAGCTACATTTTTAAGACCAGAAAACAGTGGGTTCTAGAAATACTGCCATGTGGTTGCAACAGAAACTCCTTTGATTCCTTTCCTTGCGCGTCTATAACATGAGAGGTGATGCATAAGCTGGTTCACAATGTACCCTGCAACACGTGGTGTGAGAAGCAGTGTAGGTGCAAGACTTTAGTCACTGTAACACGAAGAACCTTGTCCTTTGTGGTTTAGTAGCAAATCTTTCAGCCCTGTGAATAAAGGCAGTTGATAGTCAAGAGATCCACCCCAAATCTTTCATGACAGATTAAAGTAACAGTTACTATAATATCCAAAGTTCAGGATTCAGGGAGAAAGGAGGAGTTAATAATGTCTGCATTTTTTTTTTCTTAAGTTGTTCAGTCTCCTCATTCCCCTGTTCAGCAGAAAATCAGAAACTATATGTTTCAGTTAAAAATTTTCATTCAGATTATAAAAAATCTTTTAAAAAATAATACAGAAAGGCTTTGCCAGACTGCATGAAAATTTTCCAAGTGCTTGTCAAATGGGGGTAGGGTGAGTAAGCACTTTTTGGGGAAAGGACAGTTTCAGACAGATTAGTTGTGTCTAGCTATATTCATCAGTGTGGGGAGAGGAAATGAGGGAAATTATTGTTCCAGAGCCACCTGGAAGAATGTGGTTAATAATTGATGTTAACTAAGAAGTTGCTGTTGTTGTTGTTGGACAGGGGTTGCGATCCTGCAGAAGAGCATGAGACTCTATGCACCCTTCTACTCCTCAGACATCATCATTGCCTCTCCCCTGGGCATCAGGACTGTCATTGGCGCAGAGGGGGAGAAGAAGAGAGACTTTGATTTTCTGTCATCAATAGAAATCCTGGTAATTGATCAAGCAGACATTTACCTGATGCAGAACTGGGAACACGTTCTGGTGAGTTTTCCATGTATGTATTCATTTTTGTGCTGTGCTGTGTTTTGCTGGTCTGATATTACTCAGTTTTGGCAGGAGCAGAATTGCTAGTTTTTACTGACTTGATTCTAGACATGGATGTTCATTTCTTTGCCTCTCTCCACCCTGATATTTTCCTTATACCACAAATATTCCTTCTACAGATTTTGGCTAGTATTCAGGACTTGTTCTCTCTAAAACTTAGTTTGGTGCTTCAGTAGTATATTTCATCAAAGGTGTTTTTTTGGAGAGTTTTAATTACCTTGCAGCATGAGAATGATGATTTCTTTAATCACATCTGGGAGAAATTATGTCAGTTGTCTTACTGACCAGTGTCTCAGTCAGACTGCAGCCATGTGAGGAATCTGTACAGCCAAATTCAGGCTCCCCCGGAAAGCAAGAGGAGCTGGTGCATGTCTCCACTGACTGCAGAGATTCTAAGCATCAGGATCCAGAGTTAAACAGTATGAAGGGTTTCCTGTACATTTAATGCAAATAGAGCTCTTGGACTGTGGCTAGTCTGCAGCAGTGCTCCTGCTTTTTGGCTTTTGGTTAATAGAAGTTTCAGGATTGAAATGGTAGGGTTTTCTTTTCCACATAAAAACACTTCTGAGGTACCTGGACCAGAAATTTTGACTACATGGTGTCACTATGCATTTTGGATGAGTCCAGAAGGCCTTCTTTCCTCAGGAGTCACAGAAAGGGCACGTGAGCCTACACAAGGGGAATGAGGGAATGAGCCTTGGAGGCTGCTCTCTGTATTTTCCTTTAGGTGCAACTGCCTGCCAAGTGGTGGCAGGGATGCCAGTCCTATGCGTTGTTCCCTGAGGGCAAAACGCGGTGAATTTCTTCAAACTCTCCCGGAATGTGATGAGAGCTGAGCTGTGCTTGGGCTTCTTTTAGCTCAGAAACCTTGGGCCCATTGATTTTAATAAAAACAAATCCATTATACTTGCCTCAGGAGAGGATTAGAAGGTTCTGTTCCTGGTGACCAAAGAGATGGTAGCTTTCAGTTCTGTGGCAGGAAATCAAGTAAATTGCTTTTGCTGTGGTCAATAAATTCCAGACAGCGGTGTCTTGGGAGGCGCTGCTTGTTTATATCCTTGCTGGCCTTGCTGGTCCCTGCCCTCTTTGCCGCTGCAGTTAAGGCTTTTGCAGGCAGTCAGGGATGTCAGCAGTGATGTGTTTTCATCTGTCTGTGCAGCACCTGATGAAGCACATTAACCTGCTGCCTCTGGATTCCCACGGGGTGGACTTCTCCCGAGTGCGGATGCTGAATCTCAACAACTGGTCCAAGTACTACCGGCAGACGCTGCTGTTCAGCGCTCTCCAGGACCCCCAGATTAACTCTGTCTTCAACAAACACTGCTTCAATTACGCTGGGCAGGTGAGCTCACAGACGAGCTGGAATGCTGGTGTGGAAGGGAGGGGGAGAGGAAGAGAAAACCCAACATGCAGAAAAATTCTGTAACTCAGTTGCTGAAAGACTGTGTGCCTGTCATTTCCCTCACCCAAATGTTTCAGTCTGAATCTCCATTGACATTACATACTGTGCCAGAGACATGAAGAACTGCTCCTCATGCAGTGATGCTTATTTGATACTTTTCTTTCATAGTAGCTGCTGTTTCGTGTCAGAAATCAGATTTTGGTTTTTTAATTTGACAGACTCAAGTTATTTTGTTTTACTTATTTTGTTGTTAAATGGAGAGTTCATCTGCTTCCTTTTTTTATCTCCTACTGTGTAAGATGCATGAACTGTTACTATTTTGAAAGAAACAGGAAAAGTAAAAACTTCAGCAGACCATCTCAAATATATGGGATTCAGGGCATAAGCAGTCATCATGTATTTAACAGATCTGGTTTGTCTATCATGACCGTAGTTTTGTATTGGAGCTTTCTTAAAAACAGACTTGAGCTGCAGAAAGCTGGCTGCAGTGTGCCTGCCTTTGGAATGCTGCTTCCCTAAACATCCCACTTCCTTCTCACAGGTGGCCATCCGCAACGTGCCGCTCACTGGCTCCATCAGCCACGTTGTGGTCCAGCTTCCTCATGTTTTTCGGAGATTAGAAGCTGACAGTGTAACTTCTGTGATAGATGCAAGGTACTGTGTGTCTCAGACTGCTTTGCTGTGCCCTAATTACTGCAATTTCAGATTAAGTGGAGCGTACCGCAGAGCACACTGTGGGTTCACCACAGAAGTACATCTTCATTAGTCCTCAGGTGTAGGCTGGGCTCTGCACAGGTAGAGGGGAATACTGACCTTCTCCTTGCCAGAGGCACTGGAGGATACAGTCTGGGGAGGGAATACCAATCTCTATCATAATTGTGTAGTGCTGGTAGACGCCTTTTATCTTCTACACATGTAGAAATCCTGTGAAGTTAAAAGAAGGAAAAGCGTAGTGAAAATCTTTGGCAGTCTGTTGTTTGGTGATATTCCTGTCTGAGCTTGTATCAGCATTAGAAAGCTGAAGTTTAACTCTGGTTCAAATGTATTTTGTTTTTTTAATTGAGGTTTCAGTTTTTCATCGACAAAGTTCTGCCCGAGTACCGCGATGCCATCATGTCGCACACGCTCATTTACGTCCCGTCCTACTTCGACTACGTGCGCCTTCGAAACTACTTCAAGAAAGAGGACCTGAGTTTCACTCACATCTGTGAATACACGAAAAAGGGTGCTGTCTGCAGGGCAAGGCGCTTCTTTCTCAAGGGAGAGAAGCAGTTTTTATTGTTCACTGAGCGTTTCCACTTCTACAAAAGGTGAATGAATTGTGGACCGAGTTTTCCCTCTGAGTTGCATGTGTGCTGTTCTGAAGGTAGAGTCTGACCTTAGTCATAGATGGGCTGTGCTGCTTTTTGAATCTGTTGGATCCCTCTGAGGACTTCTTTGACTGAAGTAAGAGTTGTTAAGTTTACTTCCAAGTTTTTGCCTGTTGCCAGCAGTCCCTTTGCAGAGACTTTAATATTTTGTTATGAGAAAAGCTTTATTCAGGAAGGTAAGTGCTGCCAAGTTCCAGTGGTGTCAGGACAGGATGATAGAGCCTGCAAATGGGATTCATTGGGCCTTTTATTTGTGTTCATCTGTGCCACAGTAATTGTATAAAATTTTGGAAGGAGTATATAATTGGTTCAATAATGCAATACAGCAAGCTGAGGCCACTTGGAAAATTTGCTACATCCTGACTGGAGCCATTTACAAGTTCCTAATGGAACAGGATTTTTTTCTATTACCAGATATTTTGGCAAATACGAAAAGTTTCATGAGGTTTGGTCTGATCAGGCTTCACTGTATTAAAATCCAAGCTGCAGAGGCTGACCACTTCATAAATTGGTGGTGGTTGGTACTTTAGAGGAAGTCATTGTGCCTGGCAGTGTGAGATTTTCCCGCTAAATTCCACTTCTCTGTTTAGTCTTCAGTCTTTGACACAGGATTTGTAAAGTTGAGCTACAGCTGATGTGCATTGAGGTTGATGGAAATTAGAAGACTTGATAGAGGATTGATGTTTTAACCTGCATATTTTGTAAAATTTGCCTCAAATTTTTTGCTTTTTGTTTTTTTCGGCTACAGGTATACGATAAAAGGCATTAGGAACCTCATTTTCTATGAGTTACCAACATACTCCCACTTCTACAGTGAGATCTGTAACATGCTGAAGGCCACAGACAGTGGGGTGGATGCTACTTGGACTTGTACTGTGCTCTACTCCAAGTATGATGCTCAGAAATTGGCTGCAGTGGTTGGCATAGACCGCACAGCTCAAATGCTACAGTCCAAGAAGAATGTGCACCTCTTTGTTACAGGAGAAAATGATTAAGTGATTCTACAGACTGGATGATTGGATGGACCTGCATTTTACTCTTAATGCAGATTTTTATGTTGCTTTTTAAAAAAGTATTAAACTTTTTACTCCCTTTTGTTAAATATTCTGTTGAAATTGTTCGTATAGTATTAAATTCTGTATTTCAGTACTCTGCCCAACAAGAAACTAAGGATGTCATTCAAAAAAGCAGGGGTTAGGAGGTGTTTTCTGTGTAGAAACAAAATCAATCCAGTACTATTTTTCTTGTATATTAAAAAACTCATGGGTCAGTAAAGATTCATGCAGTGATAAATAGCTTTTGATTGGACTACTTCATTTCATTTTCAGGTGTAGCAAAGTCACCTTCTTTTCTCAAAGGGAAGTTTTTCTTGTCTAGGGTAAGAAAAATGCCCAACTATTTAATGAATCACTATTCTGTAAGCCTACACAAGGGAGGTGCAGGCAAGGCCTCTACAGCACAAGTGTGTTGCTGAATGAGAGTTGGACTTGCTTCAAGTTGACATTTGTGAGAACCCTTAAATGTGCTTGGGTAGGAGCTATGGGTTTGTGTTTTTCCTGGAGTGACCTACATATCTCTGCCTCCTATTTCCAACAGACCCTCTGGCTGGTCAGTTTTACTGGGGATAAGTACAAAACCAGGGGATGCAGTTGCAAATGCCCATGGAATGGCATCTGGCAGCACAGGTGGAGGTGAGGTGGTTGGTTTGGCTGCTTTTTCTCCTGATGGTTGCATATGGACGTGGAAGCATCATGGTGCTGCATTTTTATTTTTCTTCTTCCAGGAAGCTAAGTCTAATTTAAAGGGAGCTAAAATTAGAAGGATTAGTTTTTGTAAGCACGTGCTAGGACTGCAGGAAGATTGTTCTCTGGAGGGGCAGGTGAGCCCTGTGTCAGCCCAAATGCAAGAAGGAAACATCCTGTAATAAGCTTTACAAGATGGACTTCTTGTCTAGGAGGCTTAAGTAAATACACCAAAGGGAAATATACTCCTTGAGTAAATGAGGCACATACTTTCTGCCAATTTTTGTCATATTCCTGATTCCTGTATTCCTCAAAGGCTGTGAACTCCAGTAGTTATCATTTAGTAGACATGAAAATCCATGCAGTTTCTTGCTTTGCATTTTAAGTAATGTCTGTTAATTTTACATACCTCTGCTGTAGCACACAAGAATTAATAGCCAGGCCCAGCAAACTTCTCCTGGTGGACATCTGTCTCCTGTACAGCTCAGAGCAGTAGTGGCAATCAAGGATTTTTATTTCATGGCCCAGGCTGGATGTGGGAGAATTATGGCTGTGCATATGAAACCAAGCGCACAAAATAGGATTAAGGAATTTCCTTTCTACACCGGATGTACTCAGCAGAGATAATAGCTGACCTCTGAGGAAGCTAAAGTGGGGTAGCTGCTTAGGGAGATAACATGATGCAATGCAGCTCCTGTTTAAAGAAGCAGCAAGAGTTTTGTGCCAAAGCCTTAACTCTGCAAATATTTTTCTGCCCACACTGAAATTAAAAGCAAAGTGCCTTGATGGGAATAAGGCCAGACTGTAGACTGAGGCCCTCATGATTTTTTTATCAGCTACCTGGGTTTGTTCCTAAGACAAGCATACTTGGAAATTTGAAATGTATATACCAGTGTCACATTTCTGATGTTGATCACTAATTGTAGCTCGCTGATTGCCAAAGCAGTGTGTAAATGCCTCTTCACTGCCTTCAATAGGTGCTCGGAGCTGCCAGCACAGAGCCTTGGAGAGCTTGTGCATGAGGGTTTTGTGTCCTGACAAATCTTACTTGCCTTAGTAGGGAGCCTCACAGCCAGCAATTATCCTAGGCAGGAATTCTGTGTAGCAGCCTGTGGTAGTGGGTCAAACAGGTTTGCTGATATGGGAGCTCTTCTCTGTGCTGGTGTGAAGGTCCCTTTTTTTACCATCTTAAATAATTCCCTGGTGCCAGGCTTTGTCCAAGACTGGTTCCAGACACAGTGAGTTACTGGGGGATGGTGAGCACCAAGGTCAGAGTTTGGCCCATCCTGGATGTGTGTTCATGGACATAAATGCTTCCTTTGCTGGGCCAACTGCTGGCTCCAAATGAGTTACTTTAGAGCCCATCCTCCTGGTGATAATGTGGCTTTCAGAGAGGTGGCTGAAACTAATGCATTTGTGTGGGGACACTGAGTTTTAGAAATGGAATTTAAAGGGCTGGGTTTTCTTTGAACTGTTCAACCCTTGTTCAAATTCTGACACAAATGGAATAAGAAAGGCGTTAGCAAATACAATATTTCACCTGTTTTTACTTGATAGCGTGCAGTCTCTGCAGGATGAGTATTTTGCCATTTTTTCACACGAATGCACTAAGGGTGAGCAATTACTCATCTCAACAAAACAAAGGTAAAAGAATTTCCTGTTCATTTTGACCTCAGTACCATACCTTTGTGAGGGTGATGGTATTCTTAAGAATCCATTTTTTGGTCGTTGTTTTAGGAGGGCCCCAGAGTACTGACAGCTAATCCTGTATTCTTTGGGAAATGTGCTGTACCATAGTGTGAGAGCTGACTGCCTGTTCCAGGCCCTGGCTGCTAACACGCAGTGGTGCCAAAGCATTAGCACCTAGCTTTGGGAAATTCAAACCCAAGGGTAAAAATAACTGGTGTTGAGATGTTAGACACGAATTTCTCCTTAGTATCTCCTGCCTCAGGAAATTTCTAAGGAAATCCTAGTAATGGATGACCAAGAGAAAGACATACCTGTCTCTGTAGGAAAATTGTTCTTGCAGCTAAAGAGTTCATGTTTTAATGGATCATTTTTTCACTAGCAAAACCTAATCAGGATAAGAGGTCTGTTACATTTTGTTGCTCCTTTCAAAGATTACAAAAAGGCTTTTTTTTTTTTTCTCTGAAAATGTGTTTGCAGGATAGGAGCCAGCCTTCTGCTGCTGCCTGTATTAATGTGCAGGAGGGAGGGAAAGGTGAATTCGGGACAGTCTGTCTCCACACTGGAGAGCTGCCTCCTGTGAAGAGGCAGGTTGTTGGTTTTGCAGCAGTTATTGGGAAACATGGGACGAATCACATGAGAGAGAAATTGGAGCATTCCTGTTAACAACAGCAGAATTAACAATTACTTTACAGCTGTGCTGTCACAGCCTGCCAGGGTTTCTCAGCTCTGCATTAGTCATGCTCCATGGCCTCAGCCCCAAGAGTTACTCTCCAGGGTTTGGGGTTTTTTTGGGCTTGGTAACAAAGCATGTCTGATGAAATGGTTTGTGGAGGGGCAGTTGAGAAACCATCATGGGGGGAGGTAGGAGCAGCCTGTGCAGACAGGGAGAGGGGTGTGAGCAAGGACAGGAGGCAGTCAGTCCCTGCTCTCCCAGCGGTGGCTGGGCTGCCCCAACGCTGCCTGGAGACAGCAGAGAGGGCTCCTCCCTTCACCACAGGGCTCTGGTCAGAGAGCTCCCACAGTTCTGCACTGGGAGGAGCAGGTGCCCTGGGGGAGGTCACTGGGGTGAGCCTTCATCTTCCTGTCTGCAGATGCCAGGTGACCCTTAATCCCTTAGGGAAGGTGAAGGTGCTGCTGGTGTGCTGGCTGAGCTGGGCCAGGCTGCAGCCCCAGAAGGAGGCACAAAGCCAGAAGCCTGACTGGAAAACACCACACAGGATTTAAGATACACTTGTATTACTGGAGCCAGAGCTCCTCCTGGCCAACAGGGTTCTTTTGCCCACACTAGATCCAAGACATAGTTCAGTCCCTGTGGTTTAAAATCTCATCTTCTGTGCTGAGCTTGACAGTAAAGGGTAATTAAATAGCCCAGGGCTGGTGGTATTTTAATTAACCATTAGCTTCAGTGGTGCTTGAGGGTTGCTTGTTTTATCAGGTGGACTGGGAGTTGGGCTGAGACCACCAGCTCTGGGATGGATAAACAGCTAACATTTCAGCAGGTAATGGGAATTGGTTACCTGAAATGGAGATGAGGGAATGGCCATAACATTGAGTGGTACTTAAGGAATAAATACTTGATTATGTGAGAGAGGTGCAGGAATTTCAGTAAAGGACATGAGAGAGATGAAGGTAAGGTACAGAAGAACAACACATAGGACAAAACCAGGATTGTAAACACGGAGCAGTTGACAATATAATTATGTAGCTGCAACTAAAACCAGGAATTTGGCCTTGTTCTTTCAGACAAAACAGGAAAATCACACTGAAGTCCTACATGCTGTACATGACATTACATTTCCAGGGTCAAACCCTTACCACTGACAGTGGCATAAATCTAAAGAGATGTTACCAGAATTGCTAAAACAGAGGTTTATCAGGATGCTGTAAGGTCTCTTATTAGCCCCTCCTTTACACTCTTACAAAAGGAGGACTTGGTAGCTGGGACTGTAACTGAAAAACCATTACTAGTGCCTTGTTATTACTAATAAAGAAGCAGAAATTTCCATTTTATTTACTTGACCTGGGTGTCAGGTGTCAAAAGCCCTCACTGACATTTAATTAATATGTTAGTAAACAATATTTAGTTTTAAAAATGTATGTTTTTAAAATCAAAGTAGGAAAAGCGGAATCAGTTTTGTATGAAGTCATGAGCCTAGATATGACATGGATATGGAAAAATGGGAACCAGCTAATATAATTAATTTGTACTTTCACAAAGTTTTTGAGAAGTTCCTTGGTAAGGGGGGCTTCTGAATTGTTTGGTGAGGCTGGAAGGATCATTAGTAGCTCATTGCAACAAAACTTCTAAGTTACTCCATGCCATGTTCTCTGCTGACTATCTCTGTAACATGAACTATCACATTTCCCTCTCAAACATTATTCTGTGTGTTGGTATGGCCCCACTCATTAGCTTAATCACAGATTTAATGCTCCTCTATTCTGGGAAAGAATTTGAAAGGAGGGGAGCATACCTGGCCTTGCAGCTGTTCGGAGCTGGGGTCAACAGGGAAGACCTGTCCAGAAAAGCCCATTGGAGCATCAAGAAATGGATGATCAGTCAGGAGCTGTCTTTGTGAGAAGAAGCCTTGTGGGTTCCTCTGGTGCAGCCAGTGCTGAGTAACTGGAGAATAAGCCAGATTTTCTGACAGCTCATGTTTCTTAGACATTACTGAACACAGCACTATGACTTAAATATTAAAATTACCTGCCCCTAAGCGTGGTCTCATCCTTTCCCTGTTAAACTAAAGGACATGTTTAAATTAAATTTGAGGTTGCAGGTGTGAAGCTTGGCTTACTTCTGCTCTGTTGCTCTCTCCCAGAGCAGGGGAAGAGCCAGTGGTAATTTGCATCACCTCTTCTGCCATTCCAGATCCTTCAGGCTGCTTTGTGCCTAATTTCTCCCTCCCCTTCTCCCACATGGGTATTGTCAGCAGAGCTGGGTGGAATGCAGTTAAATGCTGGCAAAATGCAGCTCACCCAGGAAAAGAGCCCCAAAGGAATAAATTAGTGTCTGAATTAATTCTTGCTACATGCTGGAAGTTCTCCAGTGACTTCAGAAGCTGCTTCCTTGAGTCCGAAGGAAGGAGAGATCATTCAGAGATGGAGGTGCAGAAGCTCTTGAAGTGCTTACAAGCTTTGTGAAACAGCTCACCTCAACTGCAGGCACGGGAGTGTTTGGTGGAATTAGCCCATGGGCACAAAGAAGGCCACCTTGTCCTTCCCTTGTCCAGGGATGAGAAGAACTGAAGCAGAAGTCAGAATCCCAGTTAAGGTCAAGTTTCCAAAGAAGGAAGACCAGATGATAGTGCTCCAAATTTGAACCCCTAAATGCACCACATGAGGCGCTTTTGGGAGGGAAAACAGCAGGGCAAGTCTCTGTTTCTGGGAGGAGTCACAGTGTGGGGAGGCCCCAGGGCAAGCACAAGGGTCAGGGTGTTTCTGGCAGTGCACAAGGAGCTGTCAGCACCTCCAAGACAGCGTGACTGAAGCAGCAAGGTACAGAGCACCAAGTGCAAAGCTTCCTCCTGGGCAAAGACTGGACTCCAGGAATTTTGCTGCACTTCTTTTAGAGGTACAGAGCAGAGTGTGAAAGAAACTCAGATCCAGGGGGTTTTCCCCCAAAGCTTTGCAAGAGGGAAGGAAACATGGTGTAAAGTACAACTTTTTTTTCCATCTGTCAGATGCAATTAGGTATCCTTTCCCTTCTGCTGACTTCTGCTTAAGGGAAGAAAACAGTGAAGAGCCTCTCTCCTGTAGAAACCTGTGAGGTCTGAGGCCAGCACAGAACAAGCAGTGAAGGAAGGTGTGGAGTAACCACCACGCAGGAGAGATAGAGCAGGAGTTGCCCTTCAGGTGTCGCCTATTTACAATAAACAGATCTGCTGCCAATTTAGGGAGGGTTACACCACAATAGGTCAGTGTAGGTCTGGCTTTGCACATGTGTTGCTTTTTATTTTTAATTTCCCCCTAGTCTTTTCATGTTTTTTTTTCTTGGAGGAGGGGCTCAAGCAGAGTTTAGCAATGCACATAGGTGTGGTACAGATGTTTTGCCTGTGGTGGTGAAATGACAGTGGTTTTGCCCTTCTAAAGCAGAGAAAAGGAAAGAGCAGCAGGATTTGCCTGGAGTTTTGTAGCAGGAACCTCAACAGCCTCTTCGAGAGTAAGGTTAGTCTTTTCCTGGTATTGTATTTTACTAAAGGTGTGGTAATAAAAAAATATATTCAGTGATCGTATTCTGGGAACCTGTATCCTTAAACTTCTGGTCTAGTGTGGCAAATTTTTAATTTTTTTTTGCCTTGGTAAAAAAAAAAAATAGTGCCTTCAGCAGCCAAAATACTAACATGTTTCACTTGCAAGTGGTGAGCAAGGGGCCAGGACTTTTCAGCAGGTTATAGAGCATCTAATAAATCATTTATTGGCAAGGTTTAGAGCAATCAAACCTAAAGGGGAGCTTTTAGCCTGGACTCACCTTCTGTATAAACTTTTCAGGTGCTTGTGAATATGTGTAGTAGTAAATTAAACAGATACAAGGCTCCCAGCTTACAGAAACAAACAAAATATATATTTGGGATAACTTGTTTCAGACTGTCTGGCTACATGTGTTTTTTCAGTTCTTGGATGCAGGGGCCATTCTCATGTTAAGAAATGACACTTCAGCAAGTGGCACTGTGCTGAGGAACCCATTCCAAAGCCAAGTCAAAGGCTTTATCAGCCTTTGGGCATCTTCTGTTACCTGCAGGGTAACTCAGGCATTTTCTTGTGCTGTGCCCCCTCTATTCCCACCCTTTCCAATATGCAGATAAGTTCCTGACTGACCTGTCAAATGGGAATGGTGACGAGGAGTCCCAGTCATTCACAGCGAGGACATGCGGAGCGCTCCATTCCCTGCTCGTACTGTGAGGCAATTAATGCAATTTGTGCTGTTTGGCTGAATGAACAGTTTGAAATGAACCATTGAGCCATCTGTTCCTCCAGCTGACATCAGGCGTGGCAGGAGTAGCAGTCAGCTTTTGCTGGGAAAGAAACATCTCACTGTCATTAAGGAAAGTTCAGGAAAGGGGGGCGACGGTTTGCTGTTTTCTTCCCCTTCTATCTTTAAAACAAACTCTTTCTTTCATATTTTCTTGTGGCTCAGACTATGTACCCCAGAGACTTTTCTGGCCTCTGGTCAGTGTCTTGGCAGCAGGGGAGTGGCTACACCAAGCACCTTCTTTTCTGGCTTCTGGCATGCATTTGATCAGAGGGAGTGCTCAGCACCATCTGAGTTTTACAGCATTGTTTTGCTGTTCCCTTGTTCTGTCCATCTCCATATACTGCTTTCTTGAGCTGAGATGTTCTAGAAATAGTGTCCCTTGAAACTAGCCCTCATGAAGGTTTTCAGAAGGTCTTCTGGAGGTCATATTTCATCCTGTGAAATTATTAAAGGCTACCTGATACAAGAAAAAGTCATTATCCCATTAGTTGTAGGAAGCCCAGGAAAAATTTGACCTGTTCCTCATGGAAAAGAAGTGCTATGTACAGATGACCCTCAGGAACTGGGTGTTTGATGCTTGCTCTGTGTTTGTGCTCACTGAAAGAGAGCTACAGGGAGCAGATGCTCATGGAGTTAATGCTGGTGGCAAAGGGATAAGATGAGCTTAGGGCAGGGAAAGTGTAAGCAGAGACTTAAGCAGAATATTTTAAGATTAAGTAGGCCTGGTGGACTGCATGTCTGAATAATACACAGGGAAGTGATGCAGGATTTCTCTTAACAGCTGTGGACAGGCAAGATACCATCAGATTGGGGAAAAGCCAGGACAGTGCCTGTTTTTAAGAAGAGTATCTGTGGGGGGTAGAGCAAAGTTAGGGAATTTTAAAGCCTTTGCACCAGCTCAAAACTTTTAGGATGAATTCCCAAAACAGCCTGAAAGCACTTACCAGAGAACTGCCTGATCTAAAAATAACAACAAAGAAAGAGGAAAAAAGAAAAGAAACTACATCACACCAAGCTAATTTTGTTCTAGAAAAGAGTGGCCAGAGAAGAAGCCATAGATGTGCTTTATCTTAATTTCAAGGCTCTGGCAGTGTGGTACAACATTCTGGTTAAGAAAGCTAGGAAGACACTGGAAGGCATGGGGATGGGCCTGAGCTGATGTCCAGCTGGATGAGAAGCATCTCTGGAAGGCAGCAGTGGCAGCAGACATTACATCACAAGCTTTCCATCATTCTCTGCTCTGGAGCAGGTCTTCTAATGGGTTTGTTAATAGCCACTGCTGAGCAAAGGCCTGTGCTTATTACATCTGCAAATGATAAGAAGCTTCAGGATCTGTAAAGGGCAGGGTTTGAATGCCAGATGTTATCAACAAATAGGAAAAAATTACTTGGGAAAGAAAAAAAAAAAAAGAAATTCATCTAGGACAAGATCAAGATCATGGTCTTGGGCTGGAATAAACAAATGCACAACGCAAGGTAATAAAAGATGATGCTTAACAAAAAGATCTGCAAAAACATAAGGTGGTATTGTCACATGCTAAACAGGAGTCTGCACTATAAGGATACTGATAAAAAAAATACTTTGGAGTTCTTTTCCTTTATAGGAGTATATTCAAAAACACATATTCAAAAACACCAGATACTGGAATATCTATCTAATCTGGGACACTGCATTCAGAGCAGATATGGGCCCATTAGTCCAGGGAAGACTAAAAAACAAAAGAAGAGCCTGAGAAGTGAAACATTTCGGTCCTCAAATGCACAAAAGCTTGTTCAGAGAGCAGGAACATCTGCTCTTTATGGTGAATAGGGTAAAAACCAGGGAAAATTAAGGTCTGAAATTAGGAGAAACATTTCAAAGGTGATGGTAGGAAGGCATAAGAACTCATTGCTTAAGAAGGTGGTTTTTGTGTGACCTTTGCTGCCTTCTTGGTATAAATAGAAGCAAAAGTACTGCTGCCATTGCTGCAGGAAGAAAACCTGCACATCAGTGCCAGGGAGTGGGACAAATAGCACGGGGGGTGTTTGTGTCTTGAAATGGGAGTGTGGCCAGGGCCCTGGGGGCATCAGCAGGCTCTGCCTCCTCTGCCCCAGCCCGGCTCAGCTCCCCATCCTGCTGCTCTCCCCCATGGGGAGGGAGGGACCCTGGTGCAGCACAGCCTGGCAGAGCTGGGTTTGCTCTGTGGATGGTTACAGGGCACCTGCAAGGCACGGGAAGTCCCAGGGAAGGACATGCTTTAAGGTAACCCTGCCACAATTCCCTCAGCTGTGCTTTCCCAGTGGATGCTATCTCATGTTGCTGGACTTCTCTGTTTCTAGGAAAGAAAAGACAATTTTAGCACAAGAGTGTTTTCTTGGAAAAATGAGCCAGGATTCTTCCTTTACTGCAGAAAGCGCTTGTGCTAAATGGACAATGATTTCGCCAATTTTATGGTCCATTATCCCTTATAGCAAAAGAAAGCAAAGAACTTATATTAAGCAAATAGATAACAAAATAATTTATTTTTTAATGCAGACTGAATGTTCACCAAGCCCTGTGCAGTCATTTTTTTTCATACAGCATGAATTGCAGCCAAACCAAGTTATGTGGCTCATCTCTGTTTTGTGATCATTTCATTTGTTCATAATTAATGTCCTACATCCTGCAAAGCCAAGCAGTAGCATCTGAGAGCTCCTTTTCTCTCTCAGTAGTCAGTAAACAGGCATCTGGCTGAGACATGCTTGGCATTGTTTAACCAATAGACAGTTGTGTTTTATGGGAGTGTGGCACACTGGGCCAAATTCCAGTCCCACTGGAAATCCTTGGGCCTGCTCCAAGGAAGTCAGGGTAAGGACAACAGAGACGTCGGGGCCCATTTTTTTTATTCTGGTAGGTGGATCCGTCCATGCTTTATCAATGGCTCTTCACTGGTATAGGGAACATTGCTCTAAAGCTGTCAGCTGCTCTGGCAGGTGAGGTGTGGACTTAGGTGCTCCATGCCAGGCTGTGAGACAGAAGGGTGTGAGGGAGTGACTCAACATCAGCCTGCTAAGTCATCTATTAACTAAAGATGGTGGGACTGTTTCCAAAAACTGCACCTAAATAGCACCCAAAGACATTTTGGCTGCCTATGTGCTTGGTATTTGTCATAGCACATGAAATCCTTGTACCTGTTTATTTGGGATCCCTTAATAGGCAGCGCTTGATTGGAAAAGAATAGAGAGGCCAACAGTGCTGCACTTCCAACTGGAACGATTTAAGATGAAATGTCACAATTGTGTATCTATTTCAGTAGTTAAAAATTAAAATGTAAGTAATACTGTCCTCCTTTGACATAGATTTTATGTTATTCAATGCACTTTGCAATGTTTCACACTTAATTTTATCTGTTCAAGGTAAACAACCCCTTAGAATCCACACTTAAAACAACCTTTTCAAAATCCTTTCCCTGTAGTATTTTACCAGGCTCTCATGGACAAAGCCCATTGCTTCCCTGTTTGAGACAGGAATTATCTCTTTACCTTATAAAATGCATACCCTGATAGGATTTGCTGTCCATTAAAGGGTGAGAATTAATAAAGTGAGAGGGTCCTTTGCCCAGAGTTAAGAAGCAAAGGGTTCCTGACAGGGTCTGGGGAGGAGGGTGCTGGGTTCCAGCCTGAGTCCATCCAGGGCCAGCCTGGTGACCAGGCAGGAGACTCCAGAGGGAAGCGCTGCTGGAGCAGAGAGGCTGAGAGGAGCCGGAGCCGCCTCCCCTCCTTCTCTTTTCCTCTCCCTCTCCTCGCTGTTGCTTCCCACGCTTCTCCAAGTGACAGAAATTTTTCATTAGAAGGAATGCTGGATTCCAAGGTTTGGCTTCCTATCCATTAATAAAACTACTTTATTTTTTGAAATTCAAATGGAAATCATCCATTTCTCCAGAAGAAGGCTAAGACAGAGCAGGAGATTTTTTGAATACCTAAAGTTCCTCAAGCTTTCTCAGGTTCAAGACTTTCTAGTGTGAACATGGTGATAGTTTCTTGCCAGCTAAATATTCTTTATGTTGCAGGAACATTTTTCTGTGAGGGCAGATGGTGTTCGATTGGTAGTCAGAATAATACATGAACAGCAGAGGAGATGTGGGTTGATTAAATAATTAGCATACTGTGACATTCTATTGCTTCACTGTAACTTAAAGCTAGGTCAAAATGTTGATGTATATTGCACCTCCCTCCCTCCTTTCTTTCTTCTGGTTGTTTTTATGCTTACTCCAAAGCAAAGTTTAACAGAAATCAAATTGTTTCCTGGTAGCACAGTGCTTGAATTTGTTACTCGGCCTTGTATGTTACAGAGTAAAAGTAATGTAAAGGAAATTAAATTTTGCTAAATGAATTTCAGTTGCCCAGCAACATATCATACCCAGTGTGGGATCCAGTCAAGCATCATTGTGGCTTAATATGTGGCACAGATTAGTGTCCAGGCCAACATATGTGATCTTGGAAGCCAGGACTAATGGGAAGGCTGAAGCCTGGTTTTCAGTCACCATGTTTGCCTGAACAGCTCTTTGCCTTCAGAGTTTGTTTGCATGCCCACTAGAAATCTAATTAGTTAATCTTATCAACTCTACTGCTTCCTGTCCCCCTGCTCTGCAATGGTACAATAACAATAATTACAGGCAGTTTGCCATCAGATGAGGAAGAAACATAGGAAACATACTTCTCTAAGCAAGGATATCATTATTCACTTACTAAACACAACCCACTGAATTACTCATCCTCCTCTCTAAGTCCTGCTATCTATTCTGGGGTTTTGGAGACTTTCTGTGAATAAAAATGCAAGAAGTTGTCCTGCTAAGAAATCACTATCCTCTAAAATGTTAGTGCTGACTAAAAAGAGAGCAGTATCTTTGGCTGCTGTGTAACCACTAGCCAGGATGTAGGGGACAAGTTAGGGTAGTACCTCACAAGTTTGGGGGTCTGAGGCTTTGGATGGTGGAGTACCTCCACTAGGAATAACAAGACAAGAAGTGAAAGCAGTTATCTGCTACCTTGTTGGTGTTACTGCTGTCTCTAGAGTAGTCTTCGGGATGTCCCTAGTGCTGCAGGCTCTAGTGTCTTAAAACATCCAGGAAGAATCCCACAAAATGGGGAAATCTCCTTTTCTCATTTTGCCATGAAATCAGTTTTAAGGTAAGGATTAAAATCTCATGTTTGAGAACCATCATGGTAAAATTGACCAGTTCATAACCTCGGCTCAGGTGGGCTGACACAGTGAAGAAAGAGCAGTAGTGCTCCTGGAGCAACTGAAGAGGATGTACACTCTCACTCCATCTGAAGACAAGAGTTTAATATGTCTGTGTCAAAGTGCTGCAAACCCAAACAATACAAGAAATGCTAATGTCAATAGGTCCCCTCAGAGATTACACTTGGAAATCAAATGTCTTGATGTTCTTTTGCTTCTTTAGAGAACAAATGTTCAAAAGTTATAATAAAACAATCCAGTCTATTTATATTAAGTTCTCTGGAAGACATTTTAATGCAAATGCTACAGTTAACTACTGTTATTTCTAAACACAAAATATTTGTATATTGTGGAAGTAGAATGTCAACCAAAAGTAAAAAAAAGAGAAATCATGTGCTTACAAATATGCACTGGGAAGGAGGAAACCACTGTCCTTAATGCAAAGGGATTGATGGCACCTTCCACTCTGCAACTCAGCTTGGAAAAGAATAGAGAGGCCAACAGTGCTGCACTTCCAACTGGAACGATTTAAGATGAAATGTCACAATTGTGTATCTATTTCAGTAGTTAAAAATTAAAATGCACCTTCCACTCTGCAACTCAGGAGGCTCATTTGCCTCCTCCTAAAGTCTGCAGAACCATTTGCTTCTCAGGACTGTGGTGTGAAGACTGGGTGCTATTCCTGAAGACACCTTCTGCCTCCCAGATTTCTGGGTAAGCATTTATTTGGAAATTATGTTCTATGATACCTGTCCTAAATGATTAAATTCCACTGCTGTGAGAAATTATTCCAATATACTCCTGTTTATTTTACAAAATACTACATAGCTTAATATATGTATAATTTTGGGGTCTTTGAGTAATTACTGCTATCATTATTTTTTAAGCAGCTTTTTAATGCAACCAGGCCAGGAGGTTGGAACCATTGCTAATTTATGGCCTCCTTGTGCTTGAACTTGAAGGAACGATGTGATGAAGACACTGCCTTACTCAAGTATTGAGACCCACAGCTACATTTCAAGGTGCAAGATAAATTGATTTAGATCTCATGCCTCACATTCATTTACTTTTTTAATTTATAAAATGCACCTTGGAAAACATATTTGCTTAATGAAGAAGCTCAAAGTCAAATAAAGAAGACCGGACTGGACAAGAACAAACATTTCAAAGCTGGCATCCCTTTAGCTCAGTCACAAGCAGCAAACTTACAGTGTTCCTGAAGTTCTTATTCCCTAGATGAATTATGGGGTTAATTTTCTCCCTAGCCTAATGGAAGAGAGAAATCCAATTAAATTCAGAACCCTCAACAAGAACAGGTATAGCTCTTCGCCTAGTTATTAATATTTACAACAGTCATCAGAGGGATTGTTTAGGAACAGAGCAAATTCTCTTTCCTTCTTGACCTCTAGAAGGTTTGAAAATTTGCTGTCTCTAAAATATGAAAATGAAATGGTCAGGTTTATACCAGGGTGCTTAGATGCAGATAGTGAAAGGGGCAGGCTGTAAGTATGAAGCAGATTATTTTTGAATAAGAATACTTTTGGAAAAATGTGCTTATGGTATTAAACGTGAATGTCTGGGAGGGCAGTGGATATGCAAATCTAGTTGAAAGTCAGAGGGAGTGGTGGCAGGATTAACACACTTGAAGTTGGCTGGTGATGCTCACATCAATTTTGTAACGAAACCCCAACCAAGCAGACAGAATTACATAGCAAAACATTCTTATCAAGCTCTAGATGTAAATATCTCTGTGCTCTCTTAATTTTGCTCTATCTATTAACCATGCTCTTATAATAAGAGAGAGGGATCCTCATACTAGTGGGATGTGAGGGTGGTTCAGGACTGAATGTCATCACTTGGTTTGGAGGGTCCCAAAGACAAGCAATAACTGTTATTAAACATTATTGATATGTGTGGATCATAGTCCACACAGGTAAAATGGCAGCAGCATAAAAATTTGCTATTTGAGTGTACAGAAGTAAAGAAGCATGATAATGCACAATATGACATTTAACAAACTGTGTCAGTTATGCTCCTTTAATCTGAAGAATTTATCTAAGGAAAAGTTCAAAGGATGAGGTCGATAAAAAAGCTCACAAAGACACCAGTTACTGTGTACATTCATAATGATTCCTGGCTGTTTTCCTTCAGCTAAGTAAATCTGCTTTATTGGAAGCTTGATGCTGAGATTATTTCTCAGTGGCAAAAATCCCCAGCCAAACAAAAAATCTACCCAACCTCACCCACTTTCCTTAAAACAAAGGCATAATTTTGAGGTTCCTGTGAAACTGGGACCCATGTGATGCTTTTATATCTCTCCCATACTTCTTCAAATTATAGTGAAAAGGAGTTTTTTCTCCTTTATTGTATCTGCATATATTTTTTCAACATTAGTTTGGAATATTACTTTTAACTGCTGCAAAAGTTCTTTGGGTGATAACTTCTTTCTTATTTCCAGTTGCTTGTTTGTCTGAATTATAAGGGAGAAGTTGCCATCTGCCATTACAAGATATGCTCAACCATCAGTATCAATAAAATCTGCTAAAAAAACAGGGGAATTTTTAAGATTGCTTTGTGGATTTTAGCATCCATCTTCTGATTTACTGAGAAGGTAAATGATGTGCATGAAGCATATGGATGATGTACTGTTCTGAAAGATGCTGTGACTAGAAGTGCTGAAACACGAGATGCTGACTCAAAGGTGAATTTATATATACCATTATATTTCTTTGGGTTTGTTCCAAATAACATTGGAATGGATTTTAAAAGCTGCTCTTTCTATCTGGAGGAAAGAACAAAAACATTCAAAACCATCTTCAACTTGTTGCCTTTCTTTGGCATTGGCAAGTACTACTTTTTTTACAGTTAGAAATATGAAATTCATTGTAGTTTAGTTTGTGCTGTACAAAACTAATTTTGAAGCTATTTCTATGCAGGAAAGAAGTATCCAGCTTCCTCTCTGAACTGGCCCATGGACTGCACAAGAAGAGAAGCATGTCCTGGTGATCCAGCCCTGCCAGACACCCCACTGGAGAGCTGTGGAAAGCCTCCAAAGGTAAACTTAATGCTCCCTGGTTGGTTGTCAGCTGCATGAAGGCCTAGTCTCTCTGAATAATTTAGAGATGTTTTAAGTTACTCTCATTATAAATGGCCTTGAAAAGGAAAACAAGTAGTGATCTGGTGGCCCAAAAATATCCTGCCCGTGTCCTTTACATGTCTCCATTCATTCCCTCTCTGCTAGCAGGGTAACAGAAGGCTCCCTTTGCATATTCATGCTCAACTTGTGTTCAGTAGCAAGCAGAAGTCTATTTTAGTACATCAGAGTAGGTGTCCAGAGAAGGACAGACTCTTTTGAGACCATGCTACATTCATTGTATTAACCCTGCTTCCTTCTGGAAAATTTGTTTGATGAAAGGTGGCAGGTTGGGTCCCACATCATAGTTGTGCTTTGTGTTTGTTTTGCTCAGTCCTGCCTTTAGCCCTCCCATTTTCTGTTATGCTTTAATTATTCCTGTGGTGCTCATCCCTTTTTGGACATATACATTGAATCAAAATAATTAAAGACTAGATGTTAAGGTTTTTTGTGGCTGTGGAAAATGAAGTGGGAAGCATTTCATAATGATAAATAATACAAAAATTGATACTATATATAGTTACTTTTTCAAGGTGTAATTATGAGTTTATTGTGAATATCTTCAGTCAGTGCAGTGTCAATCAATTGTATAAGTTGTGCCGCAAACATAAAACCATTTTCTTATGTGAGTTTAGAGGATTTTTTTTTTAGATCTGTGTATGAGACCTAATATAAATGCTGTGCCAGTGCCAAATGGATGGTTGAATGTGTAGAGTGTGATTGAAGGAGACAGGCTGAGGTTTTGGGGATTGGCACTATCTAAAATGAAATTTTAATTCAGTTATACCTAGTACTTATAACATTTCATGTCAGTAGCTTCAGAATTAAACATATAACAATAAAAGCTTTCCATTAATAAAACTCCATCAATCAAAAAAGTTGGTTTTGCTGTATTTCTCATCACCATAATCAGTTTTAAAAATTATTAAAGATCTAACCTGCTGAATTTTAAAAAGCCACCAGGATAGGAAACATATTTATTGCATGAATGAGTTGCCTGCAGCTTTTTGTGTTCTGCATGTTTGAAACAAATCAAGGCAGACTTTCTGTGTCAGGGTAAATTGATTTCCAGAGCATGTATTTCAGCCATTAGTACCTAAAGATGACTTAAACATACTCCATGTATGTAGAGATTAGTGCAACACAAGACTCCAGAAAAAAGTATCTTTTGCAGGGTAAATGGGGATATTGAAAACTATTATAGATTTTTAAGACATCCCCCAAAATCAATACTGGAATATTATTTTAAGACTTGTTTATTTCCTTCTCTCTGTAAAGCGTTTACTATAGATCTGGAAAGCCTGGACCAGTTCTCTCATTAAAATTACCATCCATGATTTGCTGTTACAATGTACAGATGCCAGCAGAGCAAAAGACAAAACAGCAAAGAGCCCATGGCCTATGCTGGAAAGCAGCCATCCATTAATGAATATACACACACACACACTTATATATATTTACGTGTGTGTACATACCTTCAATAACCCTGGGAGAAGCACCAGTGCTGGCTACCCAGGCAATGGGACCTCAGGCACAAATGCATATGTAACACAGATAATGTAATGTAAAGAAACAGGAAACTAAAAATCTCTCCCGGAAATTCTTTTGTAGGGTAATCCTGGTACTGGAGCCAGCATCTCTGTAGGATCTTACCTCCACTGATTCTTTAGTGGACTCATTGTTCCTGTGTTTTTAGCACATAATTCGGATTAGGACAAATAGGATAAGATCAAAAGGGAAAAAGTTGCAAGGAAAGAGAGGAATTTGCCTGAAAATCCTTTATCTTGTGCATAAATGGTATGATGCAGCTCTGGAGGAACACATTCTCTGTTTTTCTGGTTTGTGTTTTAGACTTCATGAACTGTATTGTGCTTGTAAGCAATGCATAATTGATAGGATATAATACCGACCTGATAAATTCCTGGCACTGTTTGTATACAGTTGGTAAGTGAGATAAATTGTTTAACCAAGAGCTGGGAGGTGGCAAGAGAATTGGTGCCTGCCCCAGTCACCTTGAGTCCCACAAAAGCTGGGAATTTTATTTCCAAGTATTATTTCTGCCTGTATAGGAGTGATTCAGTCACTCACTCATGGCAGCACACTAATGGAAGAGGTTTCTAAAGAGATCTGTACATGACTACATAAAACAATACTATCAGGTCAAGTGGAAGATCGATTTTTAATTCAATACAAAGCTTTTTATCTTAAATAAATACTTTAATTGCAATGTTAGGTGGCCTGTGGGGATCACATTGACAAATATATTGCCTGTGTTACAAGGTGGCTTAAATCTGGGACAGTGCTTGCAACAAGTTATGTGTGAACAAGAAGGCTTTTTGTAAGAAAGTAAATGAAAGGAGGGTCAGATTGAGTTATGAATAACTGTATGATACCAGGGGAACTGAAATGATTCTTTTGGTTACTTGGTGTCCCTTAATTACAAGAAGGACTGTGTGGGGTAACACAGCCAAGCATAACTTCTGTTTTAATAAAAAAAGATGGAGTTCAGATGTTTTCTGTGGGCACCGTAATGCAAACCCTTTACAAGAGACTTCACCTTAAGTTAGGAGGGCCATATGTCTCCTGGAAGACAGAAGATAATGCTGTTTCTTCAGAGATTGTCCTTTAATTGCAAGAACAGTTGCCTCGTGATTTGGCGGTGCCATTCTTTCCCACCTAAGCTGCATCTCTTGCCTGTGTTTTCCAGGGTGCAGGAGCTCCTTTCTGAGTTATGAAAATGCTGTGCATAAAAATGTTACAGAAAATATGAAGAGTGGAAAACAAAAAGAGAAATAAGCAGGAGCAGGGCTGGAAGTGGATATCCAGGGGTTATAAGCAGAAAAAAGATTGCCCATGAAGGACAAGAAGTTGAGGGAAGGATTTTTCTCCTGTCCCCAAAAGAGTTTTTAGTGGCCATAGGGATAGGGACAGGGCACCACTTCTGTCTGGGAGCTAGAGAAAGAGATTACTGAAAATGATTTCTGCTATATCTGGTGAACTGAATCTTAAAAGCATCAATTTAAGTGCTGCATAGCTTACCCATGATGTATGGGTATGTTTCTAACATCATATTACAAACACTATTACCTCGTGTACCAGAGTTAGCAATCAGAATCTCATAATGGATGGCATTTTACAAATGCTTCATGTTTCTTGGGCTTGTAGCCTTTGAGCACATTAGCATTTTACTGGAAGTTTTCTGTTAGGAAAATATTTACCCTCCTAATTCTAATATAATTAAGTGTTTTGCTTGGGAATTTTCATGGTCACTAATTAGGTTAATACTGATCATTATAACAAAAACATAATTAATTTTCCTTAGTAGTAAAATTAATTACACATTTAAAGCTAAATTGGATCAGTCAACAGTGAGAATGAACAATGGCTGTGCTTCTGATTTCACTGTCTCAAGGTTTCTGAAATAAAACCTTTGCTTACATAATAGAGATAGACTATGTGTGTGTTTCCATAGCCATCCAATAGCAATAAACTAATTAGAGGGTAAAGAAGAACATGTCTGGCTGACATTCCAGAAAATGTGAGGAAATCACTTAATCTTTTGGGGGGATGAAGGGACAATTTGGGGTTACTTATATGCTTCTGTTTCTTCTTTGCTGAACAAAAATAAGCAAGGGAGTCTGAAGAGCAAATCCCCCTCAGCTGTGCTCAGCAAGAGAGATTCTCTGGGTTTGTTGGCTTCCTCTTACCATTTAGGAGATAATGTTCCTCGAGGTGTCTTCTGCACATGTGGATGTGGTGTTGCCCTCTGCTTTTTTCCAGAGATAAGAGATAGGGGTGTGCCCTCTCCTGCAGCCTTGCTAATTGCCTGCATCCAGTTTCTGCGGCAGAGTTTGGACCCTGGGTTGTGTTCTATCAGATGTGTCAGGTGGATACATCCAGTGGGTTCTCAGGCCAAAGAGGGTCAGCAAACCTAAATATTATTGCTTCATGACAGTTCCTATTCTGATGCTTTCTGATTCTTCAGCTTTCTTTCTTTCAAGGGAAATAGGCAAGAACTCAAGAGCCAGAGCTTCCTTCCCCAGGTCTTCCCCACCAGGAACTGGTGTGAGAAAACTTGAGAGACCCTTCTTTGCATGTAAGCTTCACCATGTCGTTCTTTCCACTGGAGGTGGGGAAATCACTGCCTGGATTTAATAGAAAATGTAATTAGGGTTAACCTTAATTTAAATAATTAAGCTATTAAAATAGCTATTATCGTGCCCTATTATTTGCTATCAGAGAAATGCAAATATGTGTCGCCGCATCAATTCACGAGAACACAGATTGGAAGCTGATAATTGTTACTGTAGTTCCCACCCCAGAGATCCAGGAGGCTTTTGTTATTATATGACAAACCTCAGCATTTGCAATAGCCTCTCTATCAGCAGCAGCAAGCTTAGGTGGGTGTAGGCAGAAATATAAAGGCATTTTCATCCTCCTGCATTTGCAAAACAGATTTACCTTCGGTGATGAAAAATGGAATTTGTCCAGAATCAAACCTCTGTACATTTCTACATAGTTTCATAGCAATGATCCCATCCTGTTTCTATTAAAGATTCAGCATTTTAATGAGCAATGGATGAACAAGATCTTTTGGCCTGGGCCCTAGAAGTGCACTACAGTCTGTAAAATATGTGTTGTTAAGAGCCACTGCAGTCAAACAGAGCATTATGTAATTCTTTGGCAAATGGGCTCCCTGTATAAGGACTTGGAAGTTATAAGTTTGTTAACTTTGTCTTCCTAAGCTATAAAAGGGTCCCATAATAGCAATTTTTCTTGGCTTGCCAGGCACAGAAATTAACTCTAGAAAACAGTGTAACAGAAGATTAAAAAGAAAGCAGTATCTAAAAGATGCATTATCCTGTTATGTGCATTATTTACCTCCAGAAGTATCAGGTAAATAAAAAGCAGAAATTTTTTCCTTTTTGATTAAAATAATGTAAGTTGCAGTAGTTCTAAAGAATATTGGTCTTAAGATAAAATTCAGGAGGTAGGTAGGTCTAATCCATGACTATTTTTACATTAAGCAGTCCTTGTTTTTGAGAACACTGTCACCATGTATTGAGAATATGGTTTGATCTGTCTTTTTAAAAATCATTTCTTTGAATGTAGATTAAATTTCTTTTGTTGGCATTTATTCTTGTGCCACCAGTGTCAAAGCAGAAATGGCAAGCTTTGTGCTAAAAGAAAAATTATTTCATTTCCCTACAGCTTCTGTAATTGCCTTTGTATCCTTTTTGAACCGCTGTTCTGCAACTCCTCAGTCCCTTCCTTGAGCAGCAGGTCATTGTTCAGAACTTCTATGTCTACTATGGCAACAGGACTTTAAAACACAGCTGAAAAACTCAGATATCTCCAAATAATGTGGTAGAAAAGAAACGGATTATTTCTCCACTTATATTAATAGATTCAGTTCTCAGAGCTTAATTCTGATCACTGCCCCGAGCACAAATGAGAGTGTTCAGCAGAGTTATTCTGTGCCGGTGATGAAGCCACCCCCGATCTTTTCCCAGGTTGGGCAAAATTAGCATAAGTACTCCATGCACACAGCTGCAGCCTCCAGCATGCAGGAGCTTCTGCAACAGCTTCCCTTCCCCAGGAGGGGATTTTGCCAGTGGAATGGCACTGGCATGGATTCATAAAGCACACGCCTCCTCTTGCTTCCTACGCACTCTTTTGTACTGTCACCATGGATCAGCGTAGAGGCACAGCTTCACAGGTCAAAGCCTGGTTAGACTCTGCTGAACACGCTTCCTGAGCACTGTTCCCTCCCTGTCCCCAGAGAGCAGAATCTCTTTCTCTGGGCAAAATGTAACCCAGATGGGATAATGCATCTGAAAGCTTGGAAGTCAGATCCTTTGAATTTTTTTGCTTTATGATCTTAATTTATGCACATATGAAAGTGAAGTGTGGCTTTTTTTCTCTCTCTCCTTGTCTCTTTAGTACCCAACACATTAAAAAAAAAATCTTTTCCAATAACATTTAAAAAATTGGTTTTAGAATTGAGAAAATTTGGAAAGATAACTCACGAAAAACTGTTCCAGCAAACAATTGTAAAATAAACCATGAGCTTTATTTTTAATTCTCCCTTATCAGCTGCATAAGGAACACCTAAAAAAAAGTGGTTTTTGCTGTGACTTGCAGGGGACCACAAAAGTGGGTTGGATTTAGACTTTGACTTGTTACAAATCCCAGTACTGACTCAAGGAAGTAATATAACAAATAGACATCAGAAATATAAACATTAATACATAAACTTAATTGAAATGATCTTTTACCCTAAGCATGCTCACAAACAGCAAAAGTTTTGTCTAAACTTTCCAAGCTGAGGCTAAAAATGGAAAATGTTGGGCAAATGTTTTAAATTTGACAACTGTATCGTCAATTGAAAACTAGATGATAAAATATAGCAACTGAAATGATGCCATGCTGAAAGGCTCACCCCATTAGAGTTATTAGCAAAAAGGCTGTATGGTCATTCACAGGCAGCAATGGCAAATGTTTATTTCCTTTCCAGAAGGACAAAGTTTTAGTGGGTTAGCAGTTAGCTTTGATGTTACAGCTCAGGGTATTTTTTAATAAATGGGGCATTTATCACTGGAGTCACTCAGGACTATTCTCTGCCTACTGAACATCAGCACGTAATTGCATATTCTCTGTTCAATCACATATTGCTGCTCATTTGGGACACAGAGCAGTATATTATCTTTAAATATAAATGTCTGATCATTAACTTGGAAGATAAATGATATCCATTTTTCTGATCTGGCTTGTCTGATAGAGCTCTAATATGCTGGTTTGGAACAAATGCAGAATTTTAGAAGACCAGTACTGTTTGTGGCAAAGCCTGTGAGTGGGACATGTACAGCATGGATCTTATTCTGCTTAAAGCTGGTTTATCTCTATTCCTGTGACCTTAATCATGTCATGTGGGCATATAATTCTGCTAAAATTCCCAGTATAAATACTTGCAGACAGGCTAAAATGCACTTAAGGAGTTTCAACTGTTGAAAGTGGAAACCTATCCTCAAAATTCTGGACCCTTTTTCTATATAAAGAGGATGTTTTATTCATGATCATTGTTGAAGCCTTGATCTCTAAGGTGTGCCTGCAGATAGCTAATTACCAGCTCAAAGAAACTGAGATAGAGACATCCAATATCTTGCTCATGGTCAGACAGCAGATTAGTGGCAGCAGTGGGAACACCAAGTCTTATGACTCCAACCTTGTGCTTAGTGCACTAGATCACAGTTGTCTTGTTTTTATCACCATATTTTCTGAAAGGTTGTTTTTTGGTGGTTTGTTTTTTTTCTTTCTTCTAATCAGATGCTTGTAAATTAAGTTGCTGACTGTAATCAGAAATGTATTTATCACTGACTCTGGCTCACAACCAAGCACACTGTTATTTTTGAAACAGGACAGCATGTTCCTCTCATTCCAAGGAAAAGTTAATTATGAGTTGCAGGAGGCTATGTCGTGATTTTGCAGTGGCCATTTGTCCTCTATTGTGTCACTATTGCAAAAGACAATTAGTTTCCTAATTCTCATTTGGTGCAACAGCATTGCCTCCAGTGAGCTGAAGTTTTAGTATGCTGACAAAATGAAGCAGGGTAAGTTTATAAAGCTGGTGACAATGGGAGGAAATAATCCTAATGGGCAAGTTTTATAAGTGGGGGAGGATGAAAAATCCCTCACTGCTTTTATAGTTCAATAATCATCAGGTACCCTAGCTACATACTATTCTTTTCATCAACCAAGAATATTTTGTGGTTTGTAGCTCACCACGCTGTCAGAATGTAAGCTCCAAACTCTGTTGGCTGTGCTGTCATGGCAGCAAAAAACTTCCATGTGAACGCTGGCTGTCTAGCCCTGAGCACGTTTGCCTCACCTCAGAGAACTGTGCTCTGTGCCAAGGAAAAGGTCCAGTGGGAGTAGACATTTGGATGGATTAAATGGTGGCACTGGTCTTCTAGATGGAATATGCTGGATTTCTGTTTGTCAGTGCCTGATAGCAACGTTAAGTTAGAGTTTAGCAGCACAGTGTTTCCGTGCAATGTCAGGCCCCATATGCCATCGCCTCTTATGGTCTGCATAGCAGTTCATTTAATGTAAGTCTATGAATTTGTGTAAGTTCATTAATTCAGTTTGTTTATTAACTCACAGTTCATGAATTGTGAATCTTATCAACTTTAACAGCTAAATGAGTAAGTACTCGCTTCAAACCATACTTTAGGCTAGAGATGCATAACAGGAATACCAGCACACTTTTCATAAAAAAATACTAACCCAAGGGTACTCAGCCACCAGAAAACCATTGCTGAATATGACATCTGTTTGAAAATAAATTCCCTAATGGCTTATGGGAGCCACTTTTCCACAGAGAGAAGGAACAAAGGCAAATGGTTTTACGATGGTGTCATCTTTCATGTTCTGAATTGCCTGGTATCAATATCATTGTGTTGCCTATACCCTGAAATACAATTTGTAATGTGTAACTTTACATCATTTAGTTAGTATAAGAAAAATCTACTCCATTGGATGTTCATGGCTGGGCAAAGTGACCATAGTACACCTAGCCCACCCAACATGCACCGGGCCCTGCTTCAGGGAATACTGATCCTTAGCCTCATCAAATTCTTTTAAGACATTTGTCACACCAAAATTGCCACCGGGTGGTACAGAAAAACCTGTACTGTGTCCCTGTAACCCGTATAGTTCTCCAACACATTCCCAGTGGACTTGTCAACCTTAACTACCTCTTGTACCATCATAACCTGGCATGCAATACCTACCCATATATCAATAAATGCCATGAATCCACACTCTAGTGGACTAGTATGTAGCTCTTACATTATTTGAGACATCTGAGTAGGAAAAAAAAATCATGGATACAGTGATGATGTCACAGGACCACAGAAGCAGTTCATGAGACAAAAAAAAAGAACCCAGGACCATGCACAGTGTAGAGACATCCAGGCTGTGCCAACTGACTCCAGAGACATGGGATGGTCCCTGGTCCTGTTTTATTGAGCAATGTGGTTACAGCTTCTATATCACTGTTATTTATCTTTAAAATAAGGGAAACTTCATTTCCTTACCTTGCAATAGTATTGTGTGGATTGATACAATGAAGATGTAACCAAAGGAAACTGACTTCTCTTTGACTAAAATGTTCTATTATGCAACAAGTGATTAATCTCATTAAATAAGTTCAAGGAGGGCCAGATCCTGTCCTAAACTTTAGTGATGTAATTTCACTGGAGTACTTTTCTCTTTTGGAGAGTCACATAGGCTGCAGTTGAAAGAATACTGGGAGCAGGTTCAAATGAAACACAGAGCCAAAGAATGACCTACCAAGGGCAAAAATGCATGTAGAGGAGAGAGAAAGGAGCATGCAGATGATAACCAGCAAGGACCAATGACTTTGGGAGATTTGGCAAGGAAAATGGTGGTAAAGAATACAGCTTTCACTTGGACTGAAAACATTTTTGGGAGCCAATAAGAACTGCCAAGGCAAAGTAATTGTGTAGATTGGGATCAGCAATGGAGGGGCTCCAGACACGGGTAACATGTAGCTGGAAAGAATGAAAAATAAGTTTAATATTGGAAAGGGACAAAGAAGGCAGAAAGTTAGAAAGTACCATTCTAGACAGCTGTTGCCTCACAGTTTTAAAAATATGGTAATGATAAATCCAGCTCAGTAACTTGGGATTTAGGATAAATACTTTTGAAGTATCGCGGTGTTCACATATCCTTTGAATTTTCCATAACATTTTTTTCCCGAAGGTACTTGTGTATCCACCTCTCTTAGAAAAGACGTGAATGCTAGATGGTAATTTAACACATCTGAAGTGAAACAGTTTTATTTTAATATGTCTGCATTGAGCTTTTTAAAAAGCAGAAAAGTTAAGATACATCTTTTTGGGAAAAACATTTAGATAGCTGAAGTAAGTTTATGACTAAGTCAAACTCACACCAAACAGAAATAGAGGTTTTAAAGCCATATGACTAATACCTTACTGCCCCTTCATATGGTTCCCTACTCTACAAACACAACTCATCCTTCCTCTACCAAACTAGTCCTGCTCTAGTGCCATCATGCCCTGGAGAAATCATGTTTACTTATCTACTCTTCTAGGATAGAAGATTTTTCTCCATGGACAACCTCCTCATTTAAATGTAAGTTTTCAGTATTCAAATCCTTTATTAACATGGGGTATCAGTAGGATAATTAAGGGAATTAAGGAAGTCAGACTGGAATATATATCACTTTATTTCTTCTAATGGAAGAAGCTGGGTCTTAGAGAACGAGAAAGCAGGTTGATCAGCTTTAAAGCAGTTTGTTTTACATACTTGAGTGGCAAACTAACTTCAATTAAGTTTGTTACCAAGTTTTCTTCTTTTTTCTTAAATCATTTCTGCCTCTATGAAGTTCCCCATTTATAAATATTTGTATATCAGAAATCTTTGTGAAAGTTTCTGCTAAATTACAGCGAATTCCATACTGGAAGTTGGGCAATTTTCGAAAGCACATGCTTAAGCTAGGAAATATAAAATGGTTTTAATGAACTAATTCAGTAGCATTTTATTAATTACCTTAAAAATGTAGATTAAGCCTGAGTACTTCATATACATAATACTTTAACTTTATGATTCTACAGATCTTCTGCAGAATTCTTAATCTTGATGTAGTTGTATAAAAGAGCAACCTTTAAAAAAATCGGCATTATACTTCCAGTTGACGTATAATTTGATTTTTTTTCATGGAAGGAAGCCTTTTAATAGGACAGTAGAAATGTAAATAACAAAATGCATCTAAATAGGTTCCTGCATTTAACAGTGACTTTAACAATTCTGCAGGTCTCATACACTTCTAGTAAAAATTTTTCTTTAAATTCAGAGATGTCATTAATGCATCAATAGAATATTTGTGGTGCCATCAGAATGAATGACATATTCTGGTAGTTATTTTAAACATAAGAACAGAACGTATGTTCAGAAACAGCATTAAGAACAGCCCTGCTATGTCCAAAAATCAGAGTAGATCATATGTTGCTATATGGCTTTGAAATATTTTAAATAATTAAAAGGCAGACTAAAGCTTTTATCAGTAAAAAGAAACATGAAATTACATGGATGCAGCCTTTTGAACCATTATTTCTTTTAAAAATATTTTTACAATACTGCTCCTGGGGACTAAGTTCAGTGCAAAAGGAAGTAATGAGTACTCCACAGGCTTGAGCTCTCAGCTGTGCAGGAACATATACAAAACAAGTTGCTTCAGTTAGAGAGAAATGAAATGCAGATTATATACTTAGCACAAGCCTCCCAGCAGGAATGGTTAAGGATACCATTTCATTCCAGAGAGACCCTAAGCGGTCTGGCTGCAGCTACAGCCTTATCGTTGCTAAGGGGACAGTGTTTGTCAAGCACTTTCTTTTGTTGCTAGACACTGTTGCCCTCCTCTACAGAGATCAGTTTCACCTCCTTTACATGCAGAGCAGCTACACAAAAGTACTCAGTGCAATCCAGGAGTGGCGGCTTGAGCGAACCAGGTGGGAGGGCAGAGAAGCAAAGCACGGAAGCAGAGAGTGCACTAAAGGCAATTAGAGGGAGATGAAGAGTGAGAGCAAAGGAAGCTGTTTCATGGCAACAGGAGTGACTTTGTCAAGGTTAGCCAAGAACAGCAACTGTGGGTAGGTTTGGCCAGGGCTAGTCAATAAACCAGGACTGGCATACATGCCGTGGGTAACTAACGCTGTAAACCACCTTGTGAATCTCTTATCACTTCCCCTTCCTTGGGAGCGTGATTAACTCCCTGCGCTGACACCACCACCTATGCATGCACCACTTTTCCGAGCTGCCTGGGCCACAGGGAAGAGAATCTCTCCCACTCTTGGATTCACGGTGCCAGCTGGTGAGCAACCAGCTTTAAGAACACCCTGACAGGAAAACTCCTGTACCGTTCAAGCAATCTGAGATTTAAATGTTTTAATAACCAACACTGTGATAGCTTTAACTCTGCCTCTATGTATGCTGTGGTTTTACAGCTTGTTGCAGCTCAGTCTCTGTTCACACCATTTGCAGCCTCTCCTCGCTATCAGATGAGGTTGTGACAGCAAGGTCATTCATTTCATGCTGGCATGAACCAGGCCAATAGGCTGTTAGCATCCAGGACCTTGTTCTTTCTAAAAATAGCTCTTCAGGAGAACTGGATCATATCTTTCAATTCTCTTTTAATATTTTAAGTATGAATAACGGAGATTGAATTTGATTTTGTTCCACGGTATTACCTTTGACTGCTTTTTGATGAAGTCGATTTTTTCCATCAAAAAATTAGGTGTGGCTTTCTGAATGGCCGGCTGTTCATACTATATATGTGCCTGGTTTTGTATCACTATTTTATACTATGGCTTCTCTAATTAGATGTTCACATAGCTCTTCTTTAAGAAAGCACAGTAATCCCCACTCATTTGTGTGCTGGAATGTTCATATGCGATACCTGTTTTTGCAAGGACACAGGTTTTGTGTTTAATTTGCATTAAAATGTATGCTTTGTTTTTCAAGTGTAGCTGAATGTTTCATTTTTCCGATTTTGCTGAAGTTGTGAAGGCCATTTGCTGGGCTTTGAGATTCCTAATGTTATTTCCCAAGCAGATTAGGCTTATGTGAACGTGTTCTCTTTGTCAAATACGTCTACCTGGGAAAGCTGAGGGAAGCCTCAGCTTAGGAACAGTCAATCAAGTTCATCAAGATCCCAGAAATATTTAGGTTCCTTCCAGTTTCAGGGAAACTAACTTCTGTGTAGAGGAAAGAGGATTAAACTAATACCCTCATTGAAGAAAAGGTCAGGACAATTGAGCAACTATGACAAGTCATCATTTGTACCTTTCATTTGACAGCTTCTCAACCATTAAAACAGCCTGTGCAAAGCTCTGGAGTAATTGCAACATATCCTGTTAACACTGGGAATGTAGCAGAGGGTAACATGGGGATAACCTAGAGATGTCCCACTGGAGAGAGATGGGGATAAGTGGTACAAAACTACACCTGCAGGACACCCACTTCATTAGTTCAGCTTCTCATGGAAAAGCTGACATGTCTGAAAGGATTGTGAATTAATTTGGAATTTCGCATATCACTTTTTTTGCACACTTTTGTTTTCCCATTTCTGTATTTTGTGTGACCACATGTGCTCAGCGATTGGCACATTTCTTTGGAATTGCATTTAATAGTCCTAGCTGTATCTTTGTGAGGTTTTTGTTTTGGAGCAGTGCAAGGCAACACAGTGGAATAACGCTAACTTTGGTTGCTTGAGCCAGTTGAGATTTTTACGAGAGCACCAGTAAGAGTCATTACGTTACTGATCCAGCTCTGAAGTTTGCATGTGACTTATGGCTAACTGAACATCCACTAGAATGAAAAGGCATCAAAAATCACATTTTTGTTTATGTTTTCAATTTTTATTTCTGTAGCAGATGCATTACCCATGGATTAACAATGTGAATCTGAACAAAAATCCTTCCATTTTGATTTAGCTCATAGGACCTTTTCCAACTTTATCCCAGTTGGAAATCTGAACTTGTGGAGTTCCAAATTTGTCAGAAGGAAGGTGTTGCTGGAAACACTATTTTCCAGTTTCTCAATAATTTATTCTTGAATATGAAGTTACACATTGAGTATTATTTGGCCAAATCATTTTCTTCAAGAGTCAGGTTTACGTTTCTTTTCCATGAAGTTGAGACTTGAGTGTATCTGGTGTATCACTCTTACCACATGTAGCTCTGCAATTCCAGAGGGTTCAGGTTGTTTTTCCTAGCTTTCAAAAACTATGAGAAGCTAAATAAGAGTCACAGGTTATTTACTTAGTGCCAAAAAACTTGATAATGCAAACCTTAATATTGAAAGGTCAGGTATTTAATGTCCTAATAAAGAACACTGTGCATGTGAAACTAATCTGATTGCAAATCTGATTGGCAGTGTTCACAAAATTGCTGCCAAAAATCCTTACGGGAAGTTGTAAACTGATATTCCAAATCAATTAGGACACAGCACTGTATTATAATTCTTAGCCATCTTTTCATCTGCTGGAGTAATAATATCTTTGGAGATCTTTCTTGAAGATGTTTCAGAGGTCGTGTTTTCACTTCAACATTACGGGTTAGAGATTTTGTCCCTTCACTTCAACATTGCTGCACCAGGTTTTTTTGCATTCCTATAAATAATCTGCAAGGAGAGAACATCCTGGAGCTGCATATCATTGTGCTTCTTGCTGGGACTTTTTTAAGGCTCCTGGTCAAAACCCCATAATTTCAGTTTTGTGGGAGTTTTGATCCCTTCTTTAAAAATCTGTTTTCTTTCTAGATTGAAATACAACCAGAGAGAAATACACAGGGAGGTGTGTCTGCATGTACACAGATTAGGAATGCCCCATTAAGTGAAATTTCTACAAAAGACTGAGTTTTCAAATGGAAAGATTTTATATAGATAAGATCAAGATGCTTCATTTTAATGTCATTATTATGTTAAAATATAATACAAAGGAAAAAGTCTTGAGATTAAAAGTTTTTGTCTGAAATGCAAGACCTTGGATATTTCGCCCCCTTCCCTAATGGCATTTCAGTGAAATCACTGTGTTTCTGCAGAGTACCTATAGCTGAATGAAATGGCAACATTCCTCTGGAAAATTTACATGGAAATTTTTCTTCCACTGTTTGTTCAATCGTGAACTCACTTGGTTTGCATCATGACAATTATAGATACCTTATCTGTCTGGCATCTTAATTAGCAGATTACTAATCTAGGGCTTCAACCTTTCTGGTTACTGATAGTCTGTGATTTCTGACACTTCAGTTAGTCTTTTCACTCACACATGCCATGGTTTACATATATTCTAAGGTTTCATGAAGCACAGACTCTTAAATTATATCAGGTTTAATACTAAGATTATGGCTAAGATAGAAGAGAAAAATCCCAAAAGGTCTGGCAAGGATCAGGCCCTAGATGGATCTTTAATGTATTTCTCCTCCTAGGGCACTCATGCCAAAGTTTCCAGTAGCTTTTGGTTTTAGTTGCCAAAGTGGCTTCACATCCGTGCAGTGGGAGAAATTTTCCTGTGTAGGTAGTCTGTTGAAAAGTTTAGGGTTTATGGGATTAAATTTATCCTGTATCTGTCAGATAGTTGCATTGCTGTCAGCAAATCTGTTGTCACAATAGGTTCTTCCCTTCGACAGGGAACCCTTGATAACTTGTAAATTGTTTGTACATTAAGGATTTATCACCTTTACTTAAGGTCTGGAGTTGAGCTGTAGTCGTGTTTGTGTGCAGCTGTGCTATTCTGCAAAGGGCATACTTGTGGGATCACATGTAAATGCTTCCAGCAGAACGAATTGCCCACTGGATTCAGTACAAAATTTCTGTCACATCCAAACTGACCAGCTGTGCTCCTTTTGTGCAGGGAACGGATGAAGCTATGGCTTACACAGTCTCAATTACACCATAGGAACAAAACTAAAATAGTTGAATTTTGGAAGTTTGTTCAAGATTTGTCCCTCCTGGTAACACTGAAAAAAATGAGACTGTTATGGTGGTGGGCAGGAGTATCTGCTGTTTGAATAAAACAAGAAATTTTAAACATGTACTTGTGAAACTTAAGCACAAATAGAACAGATTTGATTCAGCATAGCTCCAAAAAGTCATGTTTTGGTTCCTTACACATACATTTCACACCATCTCTTTGTTGATGTGGAATCATGTTTGTCCTGAAACTGTTTTTCCAAACTGAGCTTTCATTACTTTTGTGGAAATTATGTGTTTCTTTTATGTTTTGAAAACCAAATCCCTGGACCAAGAGTTACAATCATAGTGTCACCAATTCAGAAATATAGGTTCATATCTCACCCGCAAAAAGAGTTTGTCCAATGACAGGAACTTCTGCATCCCATTATGGTAATTGCATACATGAATCATGGAATCGTGATGACATGTGAGGCTCTCCAAAAATTTTGGATGACTTTTTAAACATCTCAAAAACTCTATGCTGGATTCTGTATGGGTGGGTGTCTGTGCCCTGGAAAGATTTGATGACATCTGACTGGTAGTTCCTTCATACTGGGGATGCTGCCAAAAGCAGGGGGAGAAATAAAAAACAGAGCAGAGAAGAATAATAACTCTATATACTTGATCACACAGGAATCTTCATCCCTGTACTCAATACAGTAATATCATCAGAAAGATGGCCGTCAACACAAACTGTTCAGAAAGCTTCGGGGCTGGAACATTTTCTAGGAGCAGGAGAGCTGAGGAAAAGGCATGGAAGGAAGAGGAAGAACAGCAAATCATTAGAGTATTTGAGGTAAATGTCAGTGATGGTACAGAGATATATATTTGCCATTAAGCTCTGCTGACATTTTCTCTTTGAAGATCTTTTTTAGAGTTGGTTCTGATCTGGACATATGTCTGTCATTTGGGACTTGTGTGTTTCAAGACAGCATTTTGCTCAGGCTGACTGTGCTTTTAAATGCCTCAATTTCAGTTTTTTTTTCCTGAGGTGAAGAACAAATTTGAGAAAACACATTGATTTTTCTATATGACAAAAGATTTCTGAAGGCTGTGAGGCTGAAGGGGATTAATGCTTCCAGGATTTGAATGGTGACTAAACATTTGGCAGAAAGATGATACTGGTACAAAAGGTATTCCTCCTTACCATCTTGTGAAAATTTTCCTATGTTTGGTCAGTCTACCCATGTATGAAAAACACATTTGCACGTAGTAATGTGTTTCTTTATAGCTCCAAATGCTACCAGGACTTTCTGTCACAGTACATCCTACATCCTGTACAAGATTACAATACAAAACCCATAATACAAGCTATCTGCTCAGCTGTTTTCTCTCTTAGTTGCAGGAGCCATGCATGGTTTGCCTCAGATGTCCTTCTGGATCCTTGTGGTAAACGCTGCAGGGCCTTGTAAAACCCTGTCCTCTTTGCTTGCTGTGATGATCCTTTTGCCACTTCTGGGAGGTGAGGAAGAGAGTGTAGAAGAAGAATTTCCTGTCTGCGACATCAACTGCAGAACTCCAGGGAAAGAGAGGCTGGTACAAGTGCAAGCGAGCTGAGGAAAAGGCATGGAAGGGAGAGGAAGGACCTGTGGTAGGTGGAACAGAGGAAGGAGTAGCAACAGAGGCTCCAACACCTCTTGACCTGCTCCAACAGGTCCTTCTTATGTTGGTGGCCCCAGAGCTGGATGTGGTATTCTAGGAATGTTCTCACGAGAGTAGAGTAGAGGGAGAGAATCCATTCCCTTTAAATTTACCTCTAGAAGACAGTTTCAGCATGGTATTTTAAAAGAAAGGGAAAAGAATCCTGGAAAAGACAATCTGTAGAGGCAGTACTAGAGCTGCCACAAGCAGTTTTGTGCAGTTATGGATGTGATTAGTTAATGTAATGAACCAAGCTGGTTTTATCACAACCTGTGTTTGAGGTCACTGGGTCTGTTCAGCCTGGAGGAGACTGAGGGGAGACCTCACTGCAGTTACAACTCCTTGTGAGGGGAAGAGGAGGGGCAGGCACTGATCTCTGCTTTGTGGTGTCCAGTGACAGGACCTGAGGGAATGGCCTGAAGCTGTGTCAGGGGAGGTTTAGGTTGGGTATCAGGAAAAGGTTCTTCACCCAGAGGGTGGTTGGACACTGGAACAGGCTCCCCAGGGAAGTGATCACAGCACCAAGCCTGGCAGAACTCAAAAAGCCTTTGGACAATGCTCTCAGGCACATGGTGTGACTCCTGGTGTGTCTTGTGCAGAGCCAGGACTTGGACTCGATGATCCTTTTGGGTCGCTTCCAACTCAGGGTATTCAGTGATTCAGTGAAGCAGAAGCATGAAGCACGGCTTTGCTGACACTGAGTGCCCTCAGAGCTTTGGGTTTTATTTCAGCCACTCGCTTTGGGAAGGAAACCCAGGGAACNCACCGCGGCCCCGCCCCGCTCACCTCCCGCCCCGCCCCTCCCGCCGCTCCCGCCTGGCCGCCGCGGCGCCCGGCAGCGCCTCTCCTGCGTGCGCTCCCTCCGCTTGGTACGGCCCACCCCGCCGGGGATCATGGCGATTGATGGTAAGTAGGCCAATAACGGGCTCCTCTCTCTCGCCCCGAACCGCTCCCCTCCCCCAGCCCCCTCCTTTCCCTCTCCTCCCCCGGGCACGGGGAGAGGGGCGGCTCCGGGGGGAGGGAGGGCTCCCAC
>VZSE01009968.1:895541-1002327 GCA_013398275.1 Promerops cafer | reverse complement strand
TGGATGTGGTATTCTAGGAATGTTCTCACGAGAGTAGAGTAGAGGGAGAGAATCCATTCCCTTTAAATTTACCTCTAGAAGACAGTTTCAGCATGGTATTTTAAAAGAAAGGGAAAAGAATCCTGGAAAAGACAATCTGTAGAGGCAGTACTAGAGCTGCCACAAGCAGTTTTGTGCAGTTATGGATGTGATTAGTTAATGTAATGAACCAAGCTGGTTTTATCACAACCTGTGTTTGAGGTCACTGGGTCTGTTCAGCCTGGAGGAGACTGAGGGGAGACCTCACTGCAGTTACAACTCCTTGTGAGGGGAAGAGGAGGGGCAGGCACTGATCTCTGCTTTGTGGTGTCCAGTGACAGGACCTGAGGGAATGGCCTGAAGCTGTGTCAGGGGAGGTTTAGGTTGGGTATCAGGAAAAGGTTCTTCACCCAGAGGGTGGTTGGACACTGGAACAGGCTCCCCAGGGAAGTGATCACAGCACCAAGCCTGGCAGAACTCAAAAAGCCTTTGGACAATGCTCTCAGGCACATGGTGTGACTCCTGGTGTGTCTTGTGCAGAGCCAGGACTTGGACTCGATGATCCTTTTGGGTCGCTTCCAACTCAGGGTATTCAGTGATTCAGTGAAGCAGAAGCATGAAGCACGGCTTTGCTGACACTGAGTGCCCTCAGAGCTTTGGGTTTTATTTCAGCCACTCGCTTTGGGAAGGAAACCCAGGGAACAGCACCGTGGAAAGCGGCGGAGCTTCCCTTGGCAGGGAAGCTGTGTAAGGGGAAGGTTCCCTTGGCGGGCAGCCTTTGCCCCCGGCGCCGTGAGGGGCTGAGGGCTGCCGGCGGCGGGCGGGGCCGGGCGGGGCCGGGNTGCGGGTCAAGGGCTCTTTGATGATGTGGGAGAGGTGAGTGTGGTGCTCCCTCCTCCTGTCTCCGTGCCCAGGAGCCGGGCGGGGTAAATAAATCCCTGGCACGGTGGCCGGCATCCTTGCTTCTCCTCCTCCTCCTCCTCCTCCTCCTCCGCCGCCTGCCCCGGGGATGCCGAGCGTCCGCCCGTGGGCGTCGCGGAGGGGACCCTAGGAGGACGGAGCCATCCATCCCCCGTGCCGTGAGCCGCCCTTGCTCCGGCGGGGAGGCGGGGGCGGGCGGCGCAGCCCCCCGGGCCGGGCTCTGCCGGCCCTGCCTGCCGCCGGGTCCCGGACTGCCGGGGCCCCCCGCACCCGAGGCAGGAAGGTCGGTGCCGGAGGTGCGCAGCCCTGTCCACCCTCCCCGCAGGGACTTTGCCAACTGCTCTAAAACTCGTTGTCACTCTCCTGGCCCCGGAGTCTCTGAAAACAGTCCCCAGGCGAGGGATGCTCCCTGCTCTCCGCCGGTTGCTGGGCGCTAACAGGCTGCACAGGAGCCGCTGTCCGCAGATCTTTCTAGTCATCACTTAGAAACAACAACAACAACAAAGGAGCGAGATGTACTAGACACTTGTTGGGTTTGTTTGGAGATGCTCCTCTTCAAAGGCAAGGCTTCTGAGCTTTGCTTTGAAACCTCTCTCGACTCTGAGAGTAATTTTACACCTCGTTAAAAATCCTTAAAAAAAACCCAACCAAACAAAAAAACCCAAACAGAACTTTATTTCTAGCCAGACAAGGACCTAAGGTATACAGCTTCCTCGGCCGAGGTGTTTCTTTCTGAAAGCATCTGTTGTTATAGCTTAAAGGATTTAGGAAAACAGTGTGTATGTGGGGGAAACAAACTGTTCTGGTTTGTTTCGCATGTGGGATGCTTCTCTGCTGTCAGTTTCCCGGGATTAGTAATTCAGGCCTCTGTAAGGAGAAGTTGCACTGATCAAGCAAAGCTGCGTGTTCACCCTGTCTTGGAAGCTGTGCACACCAGGAGTCTGAGCTGGCCAGATTTGTGTTGGCTGGATTCTTTTCTGCTGAAAAGTCCTCTTAATATTATCAAGCAGATAGCAAAAAAAAATCTGCTGGGTCTGGACATTTTACATAACTTGAGCCCAGAAAAAAATATTATCCTTCAAAATCTGTCAGTGTTTTCATTTTAGGCAGCATTATCCCAGAAATCTGTGAGGATCTGTTAGATCTGAAAATATTCACAATATGTGAAATTCATGTATAGAATTTTCAGAGGATTTAGGGTATTATTTTTTTAAAGTTAAAGCAAATAATCATGGATGAATAAAGCAATCTAGCCTTTGAAAAGAATGCAACACTTCTTATTATGGCCAGACTTCAGAAATAGCTCAACTGGCTTTTAGATGCTTATTTGGAATATCCAAAATGAGACTTAAGCTCTTGAGAAAACTGGGTGCATACTTTACATTTGAATGTGAGGTGGGATTAAAAAACATTCCAGTCATGAAAGCGGTCTGCTAGGTTTTGATTTAGGACTCTTCCTGAAGACAGCAAATACAACATATTTTTCTGCTGTAGCCTGTAGCAGGCATGCCTCCTCCTCTTTGTTTTCAACTGACTGGCTGATTGCTGTAGAGTTGTTGGTGGGTGTTACAATTTTTATTCCTTACCTTGATGATCTCTCCCTCCTGTAGTGCAACAGTACCTTGCCTTGACTGTACTTTTTAGCAGTACTGTGTTCATGCCTAGCAGTGTTTAAAAACATGAATTTGATTGGGTTGAATATTAGCTCTTGAAGGCAGCATCAAACCATGGGATTTCTAGTCTCAACTGTCAAAATACAGAATTTGCATTGTGTCAAAGTAAATTTGTAAATGTATTTAAGTAAACAGAGAAAGTACTTTGCTCAGTTTTAAGGACACTGCATTTGGCCAGATTTAAAATTTTTTTTTCTTTGTTTTTGGTAGAGGCAGAGAAAATAAGCAAGATTGAAAACTTCTCTTTGAAGAATAAATATAAAATAGTTCAAAACTCCTTCAAAGCAGGACGTAGATGTGAAGAGTGCACAAAATTAGAAGAGCTCAAATTAATATAGAATTTGTTAGCTGCTTTTGCCTGTTCTTAAAAATCTTTTTAAGTACCATTTCCAGTGTCACTTTTTCAGCATACTAACTTCCAGTGGTTCTGAACTAAACCCCAAAGTTTTTGTAAATGTGAGGCATTTTGTGTGAAGTGTTACAGAGAACCAGGGTACCACTGGCTGTGGGCAGTGACCCTTTTGGTCAGTGTCAGAGTTTTGTTACGCTCACTGACAGACGTTTAAAACACAAGTATTCTTCATGTGACCAAGTTCAAAGCCCTAATCTAGTGATTGCAGGAACTGTTACATCTTTTTCTTTAGAATGTTCATGTCATGTTAAAACATGTTCCATTTGTATATCTGTATAAAGACATCCAGTTAGAGTTTGCGTAGGTCAGGCAATCTCGGATTTGTGAGGCAACAACAGACAGCAACTCTGTTGGAAAAATTCTGGCTCAAATGAGTTTAAAGAGTTGTATTTGCAGTTCTTATTTTCTGTATGGTTATCCTCCAAAACACAATTAGTATTTCCTAGGAGCTCTGTTTTATGATGCAAGGTTATTTATTGCTTAATATTTCCACTTTTTCATAGGGCAGGATTAATGTGGAGAGTATCAAAATGAGGAGCTGTTAAACATGGTAGAGAGTAAGACCAGACTGGTGGGCAGTCTGAGATTAAAATCCTCCCATCTACAGCTGCCCAAGCCAGGGGTCTTGTGGCAGTTTGCTGGGAGTGGGGAAGAAAGTTGAGGAGTGACTTCTGAGAATCCTTAAGCACCACTGTGGTAATGTTCCTCACGGCAGCATTAGCTTGATTGCTCTGTGCTGCTTCTCCTCCTCTGAGCAATGACAAAGCTTTGGTGCCTGCCTTAAGAGAAGTCTGTTGAATTGAGGTCTGGGTGAGGAGCCAGCAATGGAAACCACAGTGCAATGCATGGAGGGGGTGGGGGGCAAAGAAATGTTAGAGGTCGCAGGTGGAATGTTTTATAGCCTAAGGCAGAATTGTGTGTCTTGTACATCCTCATGAATCTACTTCTACCAGATTTTTGGGCCGCACTTGAACATGCTGTAATCTAGTGCAGGCTATCCAAGTTTACATTTCTCAAGGAGGGGAAAACATCTGGAGATGAACCTTCTCAGACTGAGCTAAATCTTCTTAATTTTAACCTCTTTCATATGGTTTCCACTGTGAAGAATTTAGTGCTAAGAAATGAGAAGTAGTATTAAAGAGAATAATGAGCTGTACAGACAAAAGGAATCTAGTAGAGGAGAAAGAATTACAGTGTGGTGTTGGTGTTGTCATCTAGTAAGTTACTGATAGAGTAATGAGACTAATGAATATGGCTTCCCCTATTTTCCCCGTGCTCCAGTCAGTTTAACACTTCTCCTTCCTGATGTAGGGGTCAAGGTCTTTACCAAGTATGTACCTGTTTGATAATTTTGTTCCTGAGTGTCTGTGAAGTGTCCTGATCTCTCTGAAGTTTCTGAGAAGATTGTCTCCTCCTTTTTCCCTATCTTCCAGCAGCTTGGTTTGGAGCAGGCAGCTGCAGCTGTGTGTGCTGTGCAGGGTTTATTAGCTGGTGGGCTGTCCTTGTGTTCGGTGGGGCTTGTGTTTGTGTTGTATTTGACTGCTGATTTTTATGAAACATTACATTAGGTTCTTGGAACTTTCTTATAATTTTGTCTTAAATTAGCCAGAGAATTTGTAAACAATACAAGGATGAGGTAGGAAGTGAACTGTTTAATTATATAACCCTCATTTCCTTGGGAAACAAAGACAAAAATGATGGAATGAACATACTTTTTGTTTATGGATACAAAAAGAGAGAGTGTTTAGAACACTACTTCATATAGGTCACATGAAAACGATTCCTAGTTGCAAATTTCCAGAATCTAGAAAAGGAAACAACAGAGCAATGAGCTGCTTACAGAGCTTAAGTAGGAGTATCATGTGTAGCTTGTAGGTTGAATCTGGCCTGGGGAGCAATTTTATCTTGACTTCCTGGTTACCTGGGCTATGCAGGTGTCACTGCAGGGTGCACTAGAAGGCTGTAAGGTGACATGGAGATCCTCAAGTTAGTGCTGACCTGAAATGACAGTAGTGCTTCTGAATCCAAGTTGGTGTGGCCAGGGCAGGGGTTGAGCAGCATCACCAGTATTTAATGAAGCCTAAATATAAGAAGATACATTTTATACTTAGGCCCACTTTTAAACACGTTTGTCAACTGTGTGGTGGATCACATGTCAAGGTATCATATTGGATCAGCCACACAGAATTGGTTTAATGCTGCCTTATGCTTATTCAGTGACTGTGGTGGAAACTATTCATTGAGTGTTGCCTGGTATTGTCACTGCAAGGATGATTTCCTGCATCATTTGCTGATGACACTGAAACCTTGTGCCACAGGCAAAATCACCAGTTTCCTGGTCAGATCATCTTAGACCATCACCACTCTAGTATTGAATCTACTGAAATAAAGAAAGCTGGTAGCTCTCTTATCTTTTAGATAACAAAGGGGGCAGCCTTTTTTAAAAAACCCCACCTAATCTCTAATGTTTTACAGACTTCTTTTTGACAAGTTCCCCGTGGGCTGAGATGAAGCTATCATACTTAATATAAGAACAGTTGATGTGTTCAGAGTGAGATTTTTCTTGAATTCTCTTAATTTTTGATGCCTAGCACTTCTGCAAATTGGAATTCTTGGCTTTCAAGATGGGCATGCAGGAAAGTAAACATGCAGTCACTACGTGATTAAAAATGTTTGCCTATGTTGCCATCCAAATACAGGGAACCTCTTAGAAAGGAAAGTTTTGCTGTCTTCCAGAGAACTTTCAACTGTTTTAACAATTAGGTCTTATTTTCTCTTCAGCCTAATTCAGTTATACCTCTTTCAGCTTTTGCAGTGAATTATGCAAGGGATTCACAGTTGATACTCTCTGCATAAGGCCAAGGGTCCATGTTGCATGTAAAAGTTGGAGTGGATTTCAAGTCAGCAGTTAATCACTGAACCTCCTAATTTTTGTGCATTTCACTCTTGGAGATGGGAGATGTTTCCAGATTCCTGTGTAAATCTGTTTGTAAAATAAGAAGGGGAAATTTTGGGAGGATTTTGAAAGTTAATTCTAAGAGAGCAAATGAGAGTTGAGTTTGTGAACTAATAGGTCCCATTCTGCAGAGGAGCATAATCTTTGATGTGAAAAGGGGTAAATTCAGTATGACTGACACATCTTAGATTTACTTTTGTTCTGTAGGCTAAAATAAGCAGTTTTCCTACCAAGTGGGATTTTTTGCAATACAAATTCTTTGTAGTAATTTCCCTTTGTATCACAAACTTACTGCATTATCTGGAATATTTGAAACTATTTCTATGAGTATATTTTTCTCCATAGATCATAGTCATTTTAAAAGAAGAAATGTTTCTCAGTTTACTTTCTCTTGTGAAAATGTGCTCCAGAGTAGTGATTAGTGGTGTTAATTAAAAACTGTATGAATTTGCTAAAAGTCATACTAATTTTTCTTCCTTTTTTTTTGTTATCAACTTTTGTTGTTGACATCTTTTTTATTTCCTGAACATTTCATAGCATTGTACATTGCTTGGCAATGTATGTTTAATCTTTTTTTTTGTCATTTTCAGTGAAGTTTTCTGGTTTTCCTTCTATTTTTAGTAAAAAAAATATATAGGTTTAAGGTCAGATTTGAACCATTTATACTGGATGTTTCTATTGCTAGTTATATTTACTGTATTTCTTCATTTCCACCAGTAAAACTTATCTGAAGAAGTACTTGACTGAGAACAAGGTGAAATAAAGAACTTACTAATATTTTTTTAGTGCTAATTATATTTCAGTTATCAGAAGAGTAGGGAAAGAGAAGTTTGTGGTCATTCTGGCTAGAAAGGAAGCAGAGATAATACTATTTTCATGATGAGGGGAGAAGGTCCCAAATAACCTCTCTACTTTATGACTTAGCTTAGCAAATCCATCTCTTTTTAGCTGCTTTCAGTCCATATAGGTGTTTCCATTTTTTTTCAATGTGTGTAGGATTGGATGCAAAATTTGTTTGAGAAACGGAAATGGCTATGCTGTTCTTGATCAATTGTCACAGTGTCATTGGTTCTGTTGATTACAAATATAATTAAAAAGGAAGTATTTCCCATGAAAAAAATGTTTTTATGTTTGTCATTACTTTTATAGTTGGTAACAAAACCCAAAATAGTCTTAGGTAAATAACCTATCTTTAGGCTAAGAAATTACTAGATAGGGATCTTTTTAAATGGTGCAAGCAAAGAAGACAGTCTTTATAGTAGGAGTTTGTATCATAAAATCAGAATATAGATTTCTGACTTTTACTCTTCTGGTCTTGAACATGTCTGCTGCTAATTTAGTCCGACAGTTATTTCTCTTATTAGTGGGTTAGCCAGTGAATAATTGTTCTATATTCACCTGTTTGTCCACCATCTGTTGTGGGGTTTTTTCAGGTCTATTAAGTCACTCCTCATATGGAAAAAAAATTGTGTTTTCACCATTTTTATTGACTTTTTATTTTGGTCTTCCTCTGTGTTTTCTGTGGTTCTGTTTTATTCTTTGAGGTTGTGGGTCCAAGAGGGGACCAAAACTGCACAAAATGTAAAAAATGTAAACATATAAATAAGTATATGAAATAGCAAATTTTTTTTAACTTGCTGTCTCTTTCCTTATAAATTCCGATGTTGTCTGCTTTTTAGTTTGCTTTTTGACTAGTTCTAAGCATTCAACTTCAAGCATTTCTATTTTTATGTATTCAGTATTATTTGTAGACTAAACTTGTGAAAAAGGATGCCAAAAGAATGCAGAGGTGATTTTACACCACAAGTGAGGATGGGCTAGTGATTGTATGTAACCTTTTCAGGAAAAGCACTGATGGCAGCTGTAGGGCTGCTGTTGTGCCAAAGTCTTCAGCTTTGTTTATTTCCATTATGGTTGGCTGTCCATTCATCCAAGCCCAGATTCTTCCTTTAATTCAGTTCGTGGCATGAGGCAGTTTTTCAAGTAGATTTGTTGGTGTATGGAACCCAGAAGTCTTTCATTATAGTTGTCTTTTTAAATAAATTTGTAGCATGTTGTATGAAGCCCTTAACATAAGAATGGTTTTCCTGGGTCTCCTACATTCCTAGCAGAAGCCTTGGCTTTTCCACATGCTTAGACATGGTAACATTAACATTGTGTTAGGCTTTATCACTTGTATCCTGTTTTATGTTTCTACAGTGTAGCACCCTGTTCCTGCTACTCAACCCGCTCAGTGTTGTCCTTCTGTGTTGGAATGTCGTGGGTTTGCCAAGGGAAAAAATAGTTGTCTATTGTTGAATAAAATGTTAAGTAAACGTTTGTTGAATGTGATCCAAACTTATGAAAATGCTAATTAAAAAACAATTCTCAGCAGGAAAGTAATTTTATCATGTAAAAAGTGCATCTGAAAAATTACACCTGCTGACAAAAGGCTTTTGTGATACAGTGTAATGTTCTGCTGCAGCTACGAACATGGACTTTTTTCTGAACCGAAGAATAATGAATTTTATATGCAGCAGCCTAAGTTCCAACCCAGTTTTGGTGCTGGAACTGGGACTGTGCACTGTGTTTGTTGGTGGGATGGAATGTACCCTGGCCGAGTTTATGGATGATGCCAGGGAAGGAGTAGTTAATAAGCTGGAGGGCAGGGCTGCTCCCTGGCAAGCGCTCAGCAAGCTCAGAGTGGGCTGAAGGATTCTCGGAAACTTGCACAAGGACAGGTGAAGTCCAAGCCCTGCACTACCAGCTGCAGGCAGGCTGGCCAGGAGCACCTCTGAACAAAAGACCCCGAGGATCCTGGTGAGCAGCGAGCTGAACACGGACCAGCCACGTGTCTGTGGCCTGTATATCCAGCTACGTTAATCCAGCATGAGAGGCTGACAAACTGGAGACACCTCAGCAGAGTGCCACTAAGCTGGGAGGGAGCTTAGAGCACCTGGCACATGAGGCTTAGGAAATACATTTGTGTAGTCTGGGGAAATCTGACAGGCACTCTTGCAGCCTTTCATTGTGCAAGGGGGTCTGAGAGATGGAGCTGGGTTCTTGAGCTGCCCAGTGAAAGCATGTGGGGCAGTGGCTGTGAGCTACGTGGAGGGGAGTCCTGGCTGCCTCTAAGGGAGAAGTGCTCGCAGTGACAGGGGTGACACCTTCCCCCTGAGAACCACTGGTGCCTGGAGAGGTCTTGGAATTGTGGTTGTTGCAGAATGTGGTTGGTTGAGGCTCAGAGGAGCTTTCTGTAACGCTGGTCCTGGTTTGAAGTCTTTGAGATCACCAGATGTCATTCATTCCCAACCTAAATCACTCTATGGTAATGCCTGTGTTAAATTTTCTTGACCATTATTATCAGCATCCAGTGGTGAAGTTCCAGCTAAGCTCTGAACATAGTAGAACTTCAAATTTTGAATTCTACTAGTTTAGAAAGACATACATTTTTCAGTTAATACAAAATTCAGTATTCATCTTCTTTGATGTAAATATTTTCATCTTGTTGCTGCCATAGTCATCTTGGCAAACAGAGACTTGGTATGCAAAACCTTTGTCTTAAATTGAGAAAATGAAATTTCATTGGGTGTTTCAGCTGCCTCCGGAAAACATCTGGCCATTCTTTTTGTGTTAAATGTTTGAATGATTTAGATTTTTAGGACCACTAGGTGGTTCTTTTTGCTCAAGAAAGTGAAAATGTTTTGTTGGATGTGCAGTTCTAAAATTATTTCATCTTTCATTATTTTTCATTGTCTGGCATTATGAAAAGCTCTGTGTACCCAAGCTGGTTTGTTTCTGTTCTTAGATTACATTTTGGACATAGTATTATTTAGTTTTATACGCAAACTCACTTAAAACCTTAAAATCTTAAATAGGAGATCATGTTCATAGTCAAGATGAAATGGAACTAATAATAATTTGTGTCTAAATCAGGCTAAAATTTTAATTAATTATAACATTATGGTGAACTGACACTATACTATGATAAATTACCTAAAAATAGTATTTAGAAAAATAAAATTTAAGTGTGTCATGCCACCAAACCTTTGGGATATATGGGCTAACCAACACAAACCCAGTATTTTCAGACCGAAATGCTAAATTAATGATTGGCATCTTGCTGTCATGCAAAATGTTTCCAGATTTTCAGTTTGGTTTCTTTCAGTAACTAGTTTATTAAAAGCTGAGAGAATTCTTGGGAGTTTTAAAGATGGAAAAACTTGGGTTTATTTGTTAATCCATGAATAAAAGCAAGGTGTGAATAATATATTAGTTCCACAGTTTTGAGGACCACAGGGGAAAAGAAGAATCTCTCCAGGTCAATTGAGGATAAAATTTCACATCTTTAATACATTGGTTAATTTAAAATATAAAAGATAGTTTCTTTAACTTTTACATCACTGGATGTATTTTTATTTAACAGTTGATTTCCATCCAAAAGCAGTTTGAAAAAAAGTAATAAATGAATCACCTATTAAAAAAATAAATAATGTTGTAGCATTTACTAGGAAAATGAAAAGAAATAAAATCCAGAATGTGTGCCTGTTAAATTGTATAAATTTATTTTGTAACCTTGTGGTCAATAAAAAGGAACATGTTGATTAATGTAAGGGCTTTATTTGGTGGAACACCATCTTATATTAGAAGTTAAATGTTCCAGTAAAGATCTCTTGCTTTATAAAACAGTAGATAGCAATGCAGAATCAGAATCTAGAATTAGTATTTTATGATATGATTTCAAACTGGTTGATTTCACTGAGAGCAGTGAATATAATTAAAATCTATTGCTTTTCCCTTCCCTCAGTTCTAGGTGAATCTTTATTTTTAACTGTCTGGCACCTGTGTAATGAAAAATCCTTTTATTTTTTGCTGTAATTTTTGTTTTTTCTTCACTGCTGAATTGAAAACAGATGGGAAAAATTCTAGGGAGAACACTTTCAGTCACTCTTCTGGTTTATCTTCTGTACCCTGAAGATGATTGCAATGACTTTAAAGAAGATTGTGATCTTCTCCCTCTGTCTGGTTTTGGGTTTTGTTTGTTCCTTAATGCCTTGTTATTATAAAAGCTGATTATATTTTTAATTTAGTTTTTCTTATGTTTTCCTTCCAAAATCCTTTCTGAATGAAAATGATGTTGCCCAGCTTCTAGAATGCACCGAAAAGAGGGAATTATATTGCTATCACAACTGACTTCTGTAAGGGTGATGACTCTATAAAACTCCTGGGATCCTCAGACTCACTGATACTTGATTTCCCATTCAAGAGTATATTTGAAGCTTGTATTTCATATTTCTGAGTATGTTGACATAAAATGAGGATTCTTTTTACTTTCACAGACATATAATTTTATTTTAGAAGAATTATGTTTTATTCCATTTAGTTGATCCCTTTTATCCTTTCTCACTCCAGTACATTCCTACAGTTATTTCTTTAAAGTGTAAATTTAAGTAGAAATACAGGTATTTTCTTAAAGCTTTACAATACCATCTACTAGTGTTACCAATTAAGAGTTTGAAGTATTGATTGATATAATTACATGCTGTATTGTATGTCATAGTTAATTTATTATGGAATGGAGGAGAGTAATAACTGCTATATAATGTGTTTCTATATTTTTGAGATGGGGAGAATTTTGTTACCTAAAGCTTGTTTTAGTGTGTTTTGAAGTGTCTGGAGCCAAGGAATGATTAATGCATATGAAATAGATGTTTTGTGAGGTTTGGGAACTCTGTTTTGTATTTTCATGAGATTGCAGAGAACTGGAAATGAAAACCCAGGCAGTTCCCCTCAGTTCTGTATTCATATCCATACACTCTTTTGTTGTCAGTGGAAAAAGGCTGAGTGGGCTAGGGTGTACTTAAGAGAAGTCATAGCTTGATGTAGTTTGGAATTTTAATGTTTGATCATGGGGCATATCACTCCAAAATATTTTTAGTTTAGATATTATGTGTTGGTGTTTTGTTTAGGAGCTGTAATTCCAATTACAATGGTTCTTATTAAAATGTAGAAAAAATGTAGTATTTCTAGCGACAATTTTATTGTTCTTGAATAAATATCTCAAGTTCTATATGGCTGGTTTTTTAATTTAAAAAATATCTAAAGGAGAAATTCTAGGCAAACCAAGTCTTTGTTAATAGGGTTGGTTTTGGGGGGGGTATTTTGTTTGTTTTTTTACCATGGAAGGTAATCATAATGTTATTTTGGCATTCTATTGTATTGGAAATTTCTTTTATATTTTCACAATTTTTCTGGAGATGCCATTCTATAGGGTAGTTTTCTCCAAACAGGAAATTATGTTTATACTTGGGAAACATTAGTGTGGCTTCAGTTAAGGTGCTTGCTTTTGTAATTTTATGTGTGTAAATTCAGTGTAAAGCTCTTCAAACAGTATCACATTAGCAATATTAAGCCAAAGGTACATTTATTGTTTTCTCCAAAGGACTTAGTGCATAATTTCAAAATTTGTAAAGTCAACCTTCTGCATTTTTATTAATTGACAGAGTTTTGGAACTTTCTTTTTCAGTGTTTATAAGCCTTATTAAGCAATGAAATACATTTTATTTGTTACTGTTTTCTAATGGTGTATTTCCACACAGGTGGAGAACGAACTTGTGGTGTACATGAACTGATCTGCATTAGAAAAGGTAAGCAATGATTTGTGAAAGTGAACTCCTTAGCTTGTGAATATTCCTAGTGAGAAATCTGCTGCCCAGTGTTATGGTCTGACTTTTTGTGGATCTTAGTGCTGCATCTTTGTGTTGCAGAATCTTTTGATGCTGACAATGTCAATAGGAAAAAATAGTGAAATTATAAAATAAAATTTGATTTTTCACAAGAGGGAAAACTGCTTCTCCAAAATTCACTGAGTTACATGGAATTTCTTAATGTTGTTTAGATGTGATGGGTAACCATGAAAACTTTGATTTTTGCTTTGTCCATATATTTGTAGGGTGATATGATTTTTAGTCGTAACAGAAAGTTGTGAGGATGTTTTAAAAAAATGATGTAATGAACTGGCAATCTCTGCCTCTGATTTCAGGTGAGATCTTAATGACTCAAATTTCTTTGAAAACAGCTGCAACAATAGTGAGCCCAGCAACTGACAGAGCACAGAGCAGAGCTGTGCTCCAGGGAAGGCTGTCACCTACAGTGACTGAGGTTGGAGCTGGACAGAGCAGCTCAGCTGATGTAAAGGCTAGATGCAGTTCTGTTTTCTGTCCCTTTTGGCAGCCCTATGCTCCTTCCTGTGGCATTGCTGTTGAATTTCTGTCTTCTCATCTGAAATAATAATAAATAAATAATAAATAATTAATAATTAAAAAATAGTTTCTTCAAGGATTAGTTCCTTGAATTGAGTCTTGGTTATGTCAGAAGAGTCTCAGTGCTTTCAAAAGGAAGGAGTAAGTAAATGTGTTGGGACAGGAGTAAGGCTGCAAGACTCTTGACAACAATTTAGCGTTAGACTGCCTCAACAGTGTTGTCAAACCACATCATACTCTGTGGGAAGAAATTTTGTTTGTCCTCTTAGTTTCCATTGCATTCACTGAGACATTTTGGTAAAATTGTTTGGGTTTATTGAAACATTTATTTAACAGTGCCTAAACTCAGAATTAAGTCTACCAGTTAAGGTCAAAATAGCTTTATGGTCACAAGTCATCTTTTCCAAATATCTGTTGAAAGAATTTTTGAGCGTGTATGTGTTACAGTACTGTAATTAAGAATATTTCTCTGCTTTTCTAAATTGTGAATCATTTAGATCTTGCTTTTTTTAAAATTCTTTCTCATTTTGGAGGGGAGGTGAATTTTTTCTTCTTGTTGCTGTCTCTGTTTTTCCATTGATGGGTAAGGTGGTACAGAAATCTGTATTCCTTCTGTAATAAATAGCTCCTGTTTATCTTTCTGAATTGAGAAACTCATTGGAATTTCAGAAAGCCTTCTGATAAACTTTCAAGATCTGTTTATCTTGCTAATCCTTATTTATTTTAGGATGCTGTACTGATTTTAGGAAAAACAAAGTTTCTGCCTTCTTGGAGACAGTGCTGTATGGTTTTACTGTTAGTTGCTGGGAAGTTAAATTGAAAAGATGTTTGGGGTTTTTTTAAGATTCTGTGTTTTACTTGAGCATTGAATTCTAAGCTCTGTATAATTCATTATACAATGAATTAAATAACAATAGCATGGAACTTGTGTTTTAGCATTGTTGGTTATAAATTAGCCTAGGGGTAAGTGTGATTAAAAGAGAAATATCCTCGCAGTGACATTTATACATGCATTATGTTTTTAGTTCATATGAGTTTCCATGTATATTCTAATCCTGTGTGTCCCTATGTTACTGACAAATTTCTCCTTGTGGTGCAAGGATTTGGTGCATTCTTGCTTGTCTTTGCTCCCTACTCGGTGTGTACCTTTAAAGCAGAAGGTGCTTGCCATTGTACTGCAAATCTTCCAGCCACGTGGAGTTTTGGTTACTTTATCTGAGACTTTACATCTTCTGATGCACATTCAGGATGCTTGTCTGACCAGGGCCAGGCTCCTGAGGATTGCTTTATTTGCCAGTTGTCCAGCTCTGCTTGCTTGCCAGGATAAGAGTGCAGACTCAAGATCTCTACTGACATCATCAGAATAGGAAGGCATTTCCAAGCTGAGAGTTCCTGGCTGCAAGCAGTCTCGAGCTGGTCAAATCAGACCTTCCAGCTTTGTCCTTAATGTCACTGTGTGCTCATGACAACCTTATACAGGATGGAGTCTCCCATCTCTTGGCTGTGCCCTGAGAGCTAAGCCATTTTTTCGTCTGTGGACTCAGTACAAGTTGAATGGACAGATTAAGTGTTCACATTGACACATGGGTAATTCCCTGCACTCTTGTCTGGTGCTGTGTAAGGTTGCAGTGTGCCCTTCTCCTTTTTCTCTGGTGTCTGTGTGACTGTGGCACCAGGAGAGTACATTCCACCACTCCTGGCATTCATCCACTCCCTCATTTTCATCGAATACTGCCTGTGAGGCTTTGAGAGCTGGTGGTGTTTGACAGAATGGTTCTCCATTTGCTATTTGCCTGAAAGCCTCTCGTGCTTTCTGCCAGGGAACAGTGGGTAACTGACTGGCCTGTGACTGGAGTTGGAATGCCCATGTGGAACCTCTGAGAGAAACATTACTACTAAATAGCCTGCATTAAGTAACTGGATTTCTTCCAGTGTACACTTGTGCTTTGCTTGTCTGTCCATCTTTCTTGCAGTCCTTCCAAGTTACATGGTTGTTGAGAAGCAACTAATAGGATAAACGGTGATGTTCCATCTTCTTTTTCCTGCACTGAATAGGGAAAAGTAAGCACACAAGCAAGCATGTGGTATCTATGAATAATGCATGGAAAAACTTTCCGGTTTCAAGTGATGGAATGTAATTACAATTTGTATGGGGATTATATGACTTGAAGAACACCTATTGCTAGTAGTTAATTTTTCTTTCTAGTCAGCAAACTAACACATTCCTAAATTGTATTTTTCTTGCCTGCCCTTTCATTTTTTGCTCGGAAAATAGGAACCTTGGAGTATCAGATGATGAAATGTGGAAAGGGACCAGAAAGGTCTTCAAAGCTGTATGTGACTACACCATTTAGCTCATATAACACAATGAAAACCTCTTAGCTGTAGTTTAAAGCATAGCTGTAAAAGCAAAGCCTAAGCATTAAAAAGGAAATGTCTGCTCTAAGATTATTCAGATGTAAAAATGAAAATAACTTGAAACCCCACTTTTCCTGTTTTTTAGGTTTTGTATTTCTCAGATTATATCAGTTAAAATTATAGACTCAAAGGTTTGCAAGTACCAGTTATAATGTTCATTGAATATCTGAGATTATGTCGGTTCTAGTGTAAATATTATCCCAATATGGTATGGATACAGGACTCAGATTTGCTACCCAGAGATGTAGGAATTGTCTGGCACAGGCCTCCTCCTGTGTCACATTAATGTTATGTAGTTTTGTAGTTACCCGAGAGAGAGTGTGGTGGGCCCTCCTCCAGACTGCACAAGAAGGATTGCAGTACTTTTATAGGATTTTGTTACATGGTTTCCTTTTAGCAGATTCATACATTTTGGAGAAGAATCTGCAAAGAGTTAATCAGGAGTAAGGAGACTAGTAGGCTTTTCTGGAAAGCCTTAAAAACTAACTCTTATGTATTTTTAAAGAGGCTTCCTCTAAATGCATAAATATAGGGAGTGTGTGTCCTGAAAATGGGAGTATTTTGTGGCTGTTATATAACAGCTAATAGCTACAAAATACTGAACAAGTCACTTTCCAACTGGTAAAAAGAACTTTAAAGATATATGATCAGCTTTTAGGGAATCACTGAAATATGTGTCTCCTATGTTTAACCTAGTTAAGTAGTTGAAGAGTTTGTGTGGTTGTATATTTACACATTATTGAAATCTGGAAATTGGAAAAAGGGAAAAATAAGTTCTTGCTTTTATTATAAATTAACATCTTATTCTATTATTTAATGCAAGTTTGTGTTCGCATATTTATTTAGTATCTGACAATAGAAATTGAAGACTTGGCTGTGGAAAGAAGAGTCCTGCTTAGTTTTTGACAGCAGAAGGTGACAGAGTTTCTCTGAAACTACTCAGTTAACAGTTTGTCTTTTTGCTGGATATCTTCCTAGTATCCAGCTGTTTTGGGGAGAGTCAGGGTATTTGTGTAAGTTGTTCCTTTGGTTATTTGCTATGGACATAAAAGAATTCAGGGAACCTGAGATGAGATTGGAGAACAACATATCTTTTTTAGCTGTATAGTCCAACGGCAAGTCTAACTTGGAATTAGCTGTTGCTAGATTTAGTAATATTTTAATTAAGGCTGTTTCATGTTCTCTTTGTACAAACAAGACAAATTTGTGATGAGTGTTTACGATATTGAGCTATAACTGAAGAAACTCCTCTTTAATGTATTCTGCTATGTATTCACTGTGTGACATGGAAGTGACATTAAAGGAGAAAATATATATATGGCCGTACTATTTTTAGGTTCCTTTCACCCAACATTTTTCACTTGTTTATTTTTGAAGTAGTGCAAAGTGATACTTCTAACTCAGCAGTGTGTTTTGTATTTAATTCATGGAAATGTAGATTGAGTATCCAAGTAAGGGCTGAGTTGCACAGAAGTTTAAAAATTATTTTTAAGCCCTTTTTTTCTTTTGCAAGATGTTCTTTCCTTTCTATTGTGGCAGTCTTGCAAACAAAGGAAATTATTCAGCAAACTGACTTTGTGACTAAGAATGGAACAGAAGTGCTCTCTTTAATATGCAAAAGAGAAGTTGCAAAAAGACAATGTCTTCGTCTGACAATGAAAAATGTCACTTGTAATAATAATTTTGAAAAGCTAAAGTGTGAATTTCTGCTTTGTCAGAAGTGTGTTTTAAGTAGAACTATTCCTCTTTAATGTTCTCGTCACCTATCCTTATCCAGTTGCATGTGTCTGAATGTTAAGCTGCCAACTGCATTTAATCTAAATGGAAAAAAGTAACATTTATTCATTAGTTTCATTTTACAGTATAAAAACTTACTAAGTTGAAAGTCAACTGCATCTGATACTCAAGTTATCTTACACTATTTGTGATAGTGTACACTAAGTAACTGCCTCTGAAAAAGAAATAAAATAATTTCCCCTTTCTTTTTGCTGTCATCCAGTACTTGTTCTTCATCAAGAGAAGGGTGATGCCACAGATGGTAGCAAATTTCTTTAAGTTAGATAACCTCATATTAATGTAAAATGTAAATATATGTTGTTTCTATACTCATTTAGAGGTTGAGATTTGGACAGTACAAAGTAAAGTGCACTTTCTACAAATAGGAATAAAAACTCTTAGTTTAGAAAGTGTAAACAAAGCTACTTTTATAATATATGAAGAAAATTGTAATTAATACATTTTTTTTCAAGGCTTGAAAAAATTATTTATCCCATGGATACTAAACTTCATAGACTTGGGAGATATTTAGACATGTTGCTACATGTTAAAAAAAAATAATAATGTTAAAATTAACACCACCAGAATATATATTCTGAATTTGCACTCTGATGGAAAAGTAATCTGTATGTACATGTTTTGGATTAGAGAAAATTCAATACAAAGTAAATACTTTCCTTTGAGCTTACGGATGCCCATACAGGAAGCAGAATATTATTTCTGTGTGTTTTCCTGTGTTTGGAGTCTTCTGGAAAGCAGCAGCTACTGGGATCACTTAATTCCAGCTATGGCAGTATCTTCTGTGGCAAGTTTTGTGTGTGAGAGCTTTGCTATATCCAAACCCTGGCATTTCTTCACTCAAGTTCTTATGTTCATATAATCATTTTTACCATGCAGTACTTTGCTATATATCCTGGTTAATTACTGTTGGATTACATGGATTGTCTCATGCTTTGTTGTTAATTGTAGTGTCTGAGAGGGGAAAATGAGGCTTTAAGATATCTTCATTACATAGATTATTTTTCTTTCCCTGTAGCAGAGAGGTACTTTGTGATGGGCATGAACTTTTAAAATGCAAGTCTCTAGACCCCTGTGGGTCTTTATTAGTTTTGCTTTGGGATGATTATTTGAGAATACCATTAAAAATTATAATCACTGCTGTTCTCTTACCCAGTGTGTGGATAATAGTCATGTAATATGCTATGTAATTGCAACAGATTATTGGGATTTGGAGGCAATCACTGATCATGATTCCATGATCAGTGTCTATTCCAAGTAGCAAATGTGATGCTTCCTTCGCTGTTTCTTTTCAGAGATTTCTGTTGAGAGATACTATTTATTCGGAGATGAATTCCACACATTGAGGGACTGGTAAATCAGCAGGGATGGCAGGCTGACAACTTTTTCAGCACATAAGGATTTAGGAATTAAAAGATTTCTGTCAAAAGTTTAAATCTCCATCTCAGAGTATGGCTTCAGTTATTCCTAAATTCATTCTTAGATCAGGGGTATTTTGGAGCCAAGGGTCCTCTTTTTCCTGTAATTAAATTTATCAGCAAAAACCAGTTTCAGCATGGTATTTTAAAAGAAAGGGAAAATAATTCTGGAAAAGACAACCTGTAGAGGCAGTACTAGAGCAGCCACAAGTATTTTTGTGCAGTTATGGATGTGATTAGTTAATGTAATGAACCAAGCTGGTTTTATCATAAACTGTGAGTTAGAAGTGGCTGAGGCCACTTGGTCTGTTCAGCCTGGAGGAGACTGAGGGGAGACCTCACTGTAGTTACAACTTTCTTGAAACTTCCTTGTGAGGGGATCAGGAGGGGCAGGCACTGATCTGTGCTCTGTGGTGCCCAGTGACAGGACCCAAGGGAATGGCCTGAAGCTGTGTCAGGAAGGTTTAGGCTGGATATCAGGACAAGGCTCTTCATACAAAGGGTGTTTGGGCACTGGAACAGCTCCCCAGGGCAGTGGTCACGGCACCAAGCCTGGCAGAACTCAAGGATCATTTGCTGTTATAAATCTATAATAAGGTTGGCTTTCGCATTTGTATGTTCACTTGCAATCTCATAAGTTAAGCATGTATTGCTAGCTGTGTGGGTCCTTTGGGTGACTAAAATACGTAAGATTATCTTCTTCTTGGTTTATCTGTGTGATAACAGTAACACAAACCAGAACAGCAGATGGGAGGAAATGCCTGGAAGAGGGGAGAAAGACACATAACTCTTCTCAAGAAAAACAAGTCACCCGAAATTTATTGATGATAAGCTAAAACACCCAAACTCAAAGAAATGTTTGAGTAATGTATAAGTTAAGGCATGTAACCCTAACTATAGGTTATGAGTATGTATTATATTATGGGCTTTTCACAATGTTAAAATAACTCTGCTGTAAGGTTATATTTTCTCTGGTTTTTTGCTTAGTCATGGTAGTGGGATAGCTGATATGTAGTTGTGCTTGTGAATGGACTGTCTGTTTGGTCGGGATAACATCCACGAACGTGTGATGAGGATCCTGCTATTGATGTGCCAACCATCAGCATGGGCCATCTGAAGAAAGCATGGACCAAGGCCCAAACCGGAGCTGATAACAGAGATGGACTATGAAAAAGTTTGAATATGCATAGTGATGTATGAATATGCAACAGGTTGGGGCAATGAAAAAGGTATTTAAAGAATGTCTCCAACCCTAGTAGCTGTGCTTCTTGGCTGAATGCCAAGGCACCTGGCCGTACTAACCTTTTGCTTTATGTTTGTCTCCTATTGTCTTTATTCTTATTAAACCTTTTATATTTTACCAGAAGTGAACCTCGTTTTTCACATTTGCACAATGCACTTCTTTGGGATGCTGCTGTGCAGGGCTGTGAACTGGACTTTGATCCTTGTGAGTCCCTTCCAACTTAGGATATTCTATGGTTCTAGAATTGTATTTTATGAAGTAAATGAACTCTGATGTAATTATTTAGTGAAGTAATTTAATTGATGGTAATAAAATCAAATAAACTGAATTTGTTAATTAAAATACATTCTAGAATTTCTACCTGTATATAAGAATTCCTGGAATCTAGATGTTAAAATGTATTTTTCTTATTAGTCCTTGTAATTAGATATTAGGGAAACAAAGGGAAAAATAAGTTCTGCTTTTTCTCTGTAGCAGTGCATAATATCCCTCAGCCAGGGTGAAGTGACATAAACTGAATGTTAAAAACATTGTTATTATTTCTGATAAATTTCCACTGGAATAGGAGTGACAGTGGAGTTAGACCAGTGTAGCTTTCATGATTCACTAACTCCAGTAGACTTTTCATGTAAACAAACACATTTATTTTTGTTACTTAATATGACCTTTTCTAGAATTTAACCCAAAAGTGGCATCATGTATCACTTCAGATAATGTAAGTTTTGTGTGTTCCTCAGTATTTCTTTGAAAGGTCTGTTTAAAGGGCATTGTTATTCCAAACAGAACCACTTTCATCCCTGTTTCATTCTGTCAGTCCTAAAAAACTTCTGAGCCAAGGTAAGAAGTCTGTGCTTCATAAGGAAAGGCAAAATGCAGGTTTGAATTGGAGGGGGCAGCATCTTTATACAGAAAATCTTCAGTTTTAATGTTACCTAAATGTAGTTAAAAAATTAAAAGCATTGATATATGAGATGCAATTGTGTGTTTTAAGTTGAGCTAAAAGAATTCCTGATGTTTGTTTTGGCAAAACATAGAAGAAATAGGTAAATTTTTATAAAGAAATTACATAGTCCAGTGTTTTCTATGGGAGACAGAACAAAGAATAAAACAGGAATCATAGGATATATGTTTGGAATTTTGTGTTTTGATGTGTTCAGTAAAATGTTTAGAGTTCATTGTCTATCTCTGATTTTTAGCAGCAACATCAGCTAGTCAATTTTTGTGGTACAGTTGCTTTTGGTTTTTTATATGGGATTCTAATAGTGATGCTGCCATATATAGTTCATGGTTTTGAAACAGTGCAGGTAGTCAAGAATTTAATGTTTTAAGTCAGAATTCTAAGGCAACAGTGGATAAACTATTACCCCCCCATAGGTGTACCATTTTGTTTAGGTAAAAAAAGTTCTATTCACTTGTTGCTTCTTCAACTGCTCCAGCAAACAGAAAGATACTAATTATTTATGAATTCACAAATTGCTGTGAACTGTTGTGGATTAAGTTTCCATTGTTAAAGAAAAGCTGTTTAGAAAGAGCATGAAATCTTAGGCAGCCTTCAAGTTCAGTTACTTACTTTTAAAGAAGAGACAGTCCTATGTAATTAGTAAAAAAAAATTTACATGCAAATTGACTTGTATGAAAGTACAGTCCCTGCTCCTGTTGAGTAATCAGACGAAAGTATTTCACTTGTGAGCAGACTCAGGTGTAGAGGGATTTGTTTGGTTTTTTCTGTTATGAAGTGAGTTGTCTGTGAGAAATAAATACATCCTGTTTGGAGATAAATAATTCAAGCATGGAGAAAAGGAAATCAAGGCACAAATCTTGTTGTTTTTTTCAGTAACTTGCTCAGCTTTCTAAAAATATCTTAATTTTTTGTGCAAGTGGCCAAGTTGGAAAGAAGTGACAAGCAGCAGTGAATGCCATTTGGTTGAAAATGTTTTGAGCTGGACAGCACAGATTATTTTCATGGAATGTCAAGATGTAATGGTGTAAAAAATGAGTAACAGTAAATGATTCTTCTTCAGGACTAAATACAAAACAACAGTCCTGTATATTTAAAAGAATTTAAAAGGCTAACGTATCTTAGATCAAGTTGTAAAACCACCCCCCCAAACCCAAGTTATAAGTAAAAACAGGCTTACATATTAAATTTCAAATGCTTTTATGCGAGGATCCTAAAGGTAATTGGCATTTTTCAGATCATACCCCCTAGCTACTTAATTTGTGTAGAGAAGAAATAGTATTCCATTTGTAAATGAATAATTGAAACATCACTATGATAACTGTGTGGCTTTGCACGTTACTAGCTAAGTGAGTGGTATGATGTAGAGTGTGAAAGCTCCAAAAATAATTGGCTGGATATTAAAGAAAGTTTGGGGCTAGATACATATTAAAATATGAAATGCTTTTAAATTTCATGTAAAAATGTTTCATCTTTTTAAAATATCTGAGGATTTTTGTTGTTTTGGTGGCATATATTTGAAGATGTCATTATTTTCTGAAGAGTTTGAAACATCTTTTGGAAATGAAAAATTATGTCATAACAAGGAAGTTATTATTTGAGAAAGAGGTGCTAATTTGATATTTAAGATGAAAAGATGGTTTCTGTGTTCTAATACTTCTGATTCTAGTGATGATAACAACGAAATGGAATTAAAGTGATATTAAGGTGATACTTCTGTAATGACTATGACTTTCTATGCCACTTCCATAGCCAGCAATTCAATTAGTCTTGGTAACTTTGTAGGAAGAGGTTTGTTCTTTTAGTATTCCTAAAACGGCCTTATATTATAATGAATTTCAAACATAAATTCAGAATTTCATTGTTGTTTTTCTTAAGAACTGAAAATAATTATGAAGTTTATACAAGTAGGACCTTTGAATTTGAAGTATGACTTTGAGAAAATACTGCTTTTCTACTGGTTTCTGATAGCAGAAGAAACCACTGGGAACCTCTGAGAGTTTTTAAAATGCTTTTCATGGTACAAATAATTCTCAGACAACTCAGAATTTATTACAATATGTTTCGAATCAAAATAATTCTGGTGGTGAATGCGGCATAGATGTATTTTTTTATGTAAAAAAGAACTTGAACATTTTTTCTATCTACGAAATATACCTGCTTGGCACTTAAGCTGTGAGAAACTAACTGAAGGATTAATGTGATGCATAAAACCTGTATTCATAGATGGGAATCTGTGCACATTTCATGTGGAAAATTGAAGTACATTTTTTTCCCCCCTGGCTTTGTAATGGTAATACTTTACAGGATTTCAGCTTGATAATTTACCTAATCTGTGAACAAGTATTCTAAGACTCTTTACATGAGTGCAAATTGATACAGAAATATAATTTTCAAGTCCTATGTTCACACTGAATTACATAAATAATTAATTAGCTTTGCTGCAGCTAAAGTTTCATTCTTTTTGTAAGGTATCAGCCAATGTTTCTTTTTTCACTCCAGAAAAATGTCATCAGATACTGTGTTTCCATAGAGAACTATAAGGCTTTCAGACAGTGCCTTTTTTAACTACTTAGTATCCAGGAAATACTGGAGAAAAAAACCCCAAAGTATTCAGCTTTCAGCTCCTTTTTGGTTGTGGCTAACTTCCTTAAGCGCATATTTTGATGGAACAAGGCAGTTTGATTGCTGAACAATATAAGCATAAGTAAAAATTTTAAAATTGCAATTTAAACCTACAGTTTTAAAAGATCAAATGTGACGTATGTGAGAGTGGTTTTTCCCTGAAGATGCTGTACAGTGAATATATCCTATTAAAATGAGACTGTCACTGCCCTTTATTGAGAATCATTCCATGACTGGAATTCAGTTAAATCTCCTCCTCATAGCAGTGTAGACACTGAATTCAGGTAAAGTTGCTAAGGACACCCTGCTCCAATAATAATAATCATTCTCATAGTTCGTTCAAAGGTCTCATGATCTTTATCTGCCTTCTGATCTGTCTTCTTTTTTGCCTTTGCATCTCTTTCTGACTTGTTCTGTGTACCCCAAATTGGTGTCACACCTTCCTCATATGTCACACTGATTTCCTCCCTGAACATCATTAACCTGTGCCACCTTCTACTGCTCTTTCACTTCTGCTGGTCCCTGTGTTCCGGTGAATTGCAGTTCCCTCTTGCTGCCTTTTCTGCCACTGCCTCTGTGTTTGATAGGTGTTACGGCTGGAAGTTATTGAAAATCAAGATTTTCTGTTCTGGGCCCAGTCTCTAGTCTCATTTGGTTCAGAATCAATCATTCAGAGAAAACTGGGTGTTGTTTCAATAGCCTCAGTATGCTCAGTTATCCATATGCAGTCTTGGAAGGGGTGGGAGCATGCCTACTGCCAGCAGAACTTTGGGAGATTTCATCTGTTAAGCTTTGAGGTCAAAAATTAATATATATGAACTGAGGCTTTTGTCAAATCTCAGAATATACCCGTGTATGGGAAGATTCCATGAAAATGGTAAATACACACCTGACAAACAATAAATAAATGCCTGACACATGCCAAAGTTCATGATAATTAAGATATTAATTTAAAGAAATTAGCTGACTTTCCTCTCTGTTCCAGAATAGAAATCCACTTTTCTCATCTTGCTACCCCTCTTGATGCAGCAGGATTTCTCATTTGAAGTCATTGGCAAGTTCCTTTTCATGGGAAAATTTTCAGGGGTGGTTTAGGCAAAACGTTGCATGATCTCCTCTGGTCAGAGGTAAGAAGTGAAGCAAAAATAATTGTCAGTTTTAGATAGGCCTGGATTTCCAGCTCAAAAGAGAAGTGCAAATCTGTCCAATTTGTTTTTCGTGGTGGAAGGCACATTTCTTTGGATCTTTCTTTCTTTGTCAGATTTAAAAGACACCTGTATAATAATTTAAGAACAGCACCACAGACACAAATGTTCCCTGTCATCCTGCAAAACGAACTGAGGAGGTTGTGGAACTGCATGTGTTTCTCAGTCAGTACTTTTACATAGATGTATGAGCCCAGATTTACAAAGGGCATATGTCGAATCAGAGAATGATTTCATTTGGAAGGCTCCTGGCAAAGTAATTTGCAGTTCAGTCCCCTGCTCAAAGCAGGGATAACATTGAAGTTGGATTCTATAACTGATCTAGGCAATCTGTTCCAGTGATAAACTCCTCTCATTCTGGATTTTTCCCGCCTTGTCTCCAATTGGAACTTTTCTTGTGGTTATTTCGGACTCTTGCATCTTGTCCTTTTGTATTGCATCTCTGAGAATGCTGAGTCTGTTGCCAACTGTTCTTTAATTCCACTCCTTTTTAAATAGTGAAAGACGTTACCACGCAGCGTTATAGTCCTAAAGTGAAGTGCCAAGATCTTGGCGAACAGAATTTGTAAATCTGATAAAGCTTCATAAATCTTTATTAAATAGAAAAAAAAATCAGCCCCCAAGAAGGGGATTTATGGAGTTGAGTGTAGAGTCTTACAAAGTCAGGTGGAAGGAGAGGGATATGTGAAATCCCAGCTTTCATCCAGATTAATGCAGTTGTGTTCAGCTCTGAAAGATATGTTTTCTGTGTGTTGTGGCCACAAAATCCACTCTTAGGTGTTACTCTTCCTGTTAAGTTAGACTTAACTGAACCTATAATGTTTCTTAATTATCAGTACACTACTAATAAACTAGTTAACAGATTAATTAATCTGTTACATATCACTAGAAATCACAGTTCTGTAATGCTTTACATGGTTGTTAATTGCATGTAGTTACTGAGTTCTATCACATTTTTGCCTATAAATTGCACCCAAATATTATTGAATTGCAGTTTTATAACCCTTTACTTTAGCCTCCCACCCTACTTCATAATAAATTTGCAATCCTGTCACTATTTTAACTTCTCGCTTCAAGTTTTTTGGATATAGAGCTTGTGGAGAGTCCACTGGGTTTCCTAAGGGCCTTCCCTCTAAGATCCTGGCAGCCTTTATTAATGAAGCAGCTCAGCTTCATTATAGTCCGTGGGCATCTGCACTCCTTTCAAAAGATCTGCCCTCTCTTGGTCTTGAATTGCCTTTGTAAGTTGTTACTTATTTCTCACATTTCTAGACTCTTGTTTTTGCTGCTCTTCTATATCCCTTTCTCTGCCCACTCTCCTTTCAAATAAAAAAAGCTGCCCTTTAAATACTCTTTCCCCATTGCTTCAATTTGCCACATCCATTTGCAGATTTTATATTTCTAAAACCTGCACCTTGATAATCTTAGTCTTAAGTGGTGTAATTGATGTTGTTAGATGCTGGTGGATGTCAAAGATTCTACACCTTTCAAAGATCCCCAATACTGCCTTGCAATTATCTGCTTAATAGCAATTACTTATTCTTTATTTTACATACTCTCTAAGACATGTACTTTGTCATCATGTACATCTACTTTGGCCTTTCTTCCCCCCACCTGGTTTTAAGTGTGCTTTATCCCTATTCCACTTGCTGTTCTCTCTTTCTTGGTTCATATACGAGTGAACATGGTTTTTCTCACTCTGTTTTTTGCTCATTAAGTATCCTGCTTGCAGGGGGCAGGGTGGGCCGGCTGGTCCCTGAGGGAAGAGTAGCCAGGTGCTGAATATAAATAGGTGGACAGGGCAAAGGCTCAGTCCCTCCTTGGCAGCTCTGTCTCAGAGCTGGCCCTGAGCAGAGGTAGCCAAACCTCCAGAAGATGGGGCGCTCTTAGCTCCTTTCCAGTGCTGTCTCTCAGGTGTTCCATCAGAAATCATTGGTTTTGGCAACGTCTGATAATCTCCCTGTTCTTCTGCAGAGACTGTCCAGTCCTCCATCAGAACCTCTTGCTTGCGGTGTCACTCCCTCTCAGATTAGGACCAGATGCTTTTCTGCTCTTTGAAAAGATGATTAAACATTAACTCAGATTTAGATGGTGGGGTTTTAATTATATCTGGCATATATATTTGCATCTTTTGAGGTATTTGTTAATGATCAATTCTGATAATATTACAACTTTGCAAACTTTTGCAAAGCTTTTAAAAATGTCTTTCTTTCTGTTTCTTTTAGTATCTCCGGAAGCAATTGGATTCCTGTCTGCAGTCGGGGTGTTCATTATTCTTATGTTGCTGCTTTTCCTATATATTAATAAGAAGATGTGTATTGAAAATGTTAGTGGTTTCCCAGATCTCGATTCAGGATACACTACAAGAAGGAATTCACAAGATAAACTTTGTAAGTATCTGACATACAGTGTACTAAACTTAATTATAAGAGTGCACATTTTACAAGGACGTAGCAACCCGATGATGTTGGCTTTTCCTGTGACTGCAGTACTTGAAAGGAGCAAACCTTTGTATGCACAAGCCACAGATATTCAACAGCTATATAATCAAAGAGTTTGCATTTACTTATGGGGAGATACTTCTCTTGCACTCTGAGAATACTCTTGAACTTATTTTAAACATTCCATAATTTTGTATAATTAAATCTTTTCAGGTAAATTTGTCAGTGGGATTACTGGATTTTCACTCAGCCTGTTAAAATCCTTTGCCATACTTTTAAATAATTTTAAAGAATAATTTTAGTGATATCTTATATCTGACTAACACATTATTGAATATTTTTTAATACAACAAGGTCTTTAAGGATCATGTGTAATGAAAGAAATTAGACCTTGAAAAAGATATTGAGGGTTGAACAGGCTTTGTTAGATGACTTGAGAGAAAGAGTCAGGCACCAGAAAACAGAATGTGAAATCGGAGAGGCCTTCTTCTCCTCTACCCCTCTAAAAGATGGAGCTAAATTTTTACTTTCAATTTTCCAGGAGGCAAAAAAAAATTTCTCCCCAGAAATTGTCTGTCATATTAACTTTTGTTTTTGCTACAAAACAAGTCTTGATATTCCAAAATATCTTACCTTATGTAAAAGACAACAAATATTTTGGGGTGAAGAAGTCTCCACGATGTGTGTGGTGTTATGTTAAAAGCTTGTTTTAGTGTGACATTGATAAAAATTTAAATGTCTCACAACTTCTTCTTCACAGGTTAGAATAAAAAAAAATCCACCACACCCATTTGTGTTGTTTTTGAAAATAATGATTTTTATTATGGCTAGTTGATGCTGCAGTTGATGAAAGACTATGGTTTTGCTGGTTGATTGTGGCTTCATTTCAAGATATTTATTTAGCTGTTTTCTTATTATTTTCAATGATTATTGAATGAAAAGAGAGAAGCTGCAACTTCCCCTGGTAAATGTATTGATTTTTGAGATAGCAAAGGCAAATAGCTCTGAAATTGAAGCTGGAGAAACAGGGATGATCAGTTTGTGAAACAGAGGACCTCTCAGTATTAAGAGCTGTTGCTGAATAGGCTGGACAAATGGCATTTTTTAGAAACCTTCACCAGAATCTGAGCCTTCCCTCTGTGTCTTCCCTGGTGGACACGCTCAGCAGTGCTGTGGATGACCTGGCCAGTGTTGTTGGTGAGGTTGGCTACTCTGTAGCTGACTCAGTGACAGAGCAAGTAACGAGCATGATCAATGGCCTGCGGGCAGAAGATGAGAGCTCCAAAATGCAGAGTGATAAACCCGTGGAAGGCGGAGAGGAACACACACCGTCGTTAACTCGTTCTCAGGAGATTAATATGAAAACAAAGAGAGGTGCTGCAGAACATAAAGAGACTCATCATTCTAATCCATTAGATTTTGTAAAAAAAGGTACAAGTCAAGTTGGAGTATCTGACCATGTCTTGAACAAAAACCAGTGCCAGTTAAGAGGCACAGATCATAATAGTCTCAGTGAAACAGAAGTACCTCAGGATTTGAAGACTGTAGGAGGACCTTTTAAAAGGGAAGTAGTAGGGGGAAATGAGTGTTTTGTAAATGGTAAGTTCTTGAAGGAGAGTAACCTGAAAAGTAAAAAACTTACAGCGGAGCACTCTATTGAGGAGCAAGATAATTGTTTATATGCAGTATCAGATAATTCTAAGAATCGCGAGCATAAAAAAATCAAACCACAGTCACTTGGAGCTGATTTTAAGGATCCTGATAAGGTGCACAGTATGAATGTTCCCCAAGATTTAGAAAAACAGCTTGTTGAAGTACAGAAGGAGAAATTATCAGACTCCAGCTTGAAGAAGATGCATAATGACCGTCCCAGTTGCCTTAATGAAATCAAAGAAAAGAAATCTGAAGCCTTCTTTGACAGAAAAACAAAACCCATCTCAAAGGATGAAGGCAATGTGACAACTACAATTGCAAATGAGGGTAAAAGGAAAAACTCAAAGAAATTAGAAAGAGAGCTATGTAATAAGAAGACAGCAGGAAAAGGTGAGGAGTCTGTCAGCAAACTGCATTCTTCAGCCTTTCCTGAAACTTATGATATTTCCTACTTTTTTCACCTAATTTACATATTTAATAATAGTGTTTCCTGTGAAAGTAGGTTTGTTTCAGTGCTTCATTTTCTAATTATGTTGATATTTCTTGGAAGTTAATTGCTTTCCAAAGTATTACTTAAAGGAACTGATTAATAAATGCCTTTTCTATGTCGTAACTTTACTCTTTCTCTATACAGTTTTTCTTGCCTTCTCTGCCTTGTGTGGATTCTGCTGAAAACCATGAATTAATTAATACTGGAAATTAATGCTTGTTCTGTGAAAGTGATTTTTATTTTGTTTCTTTTAAAAGCATTGCATAAGATGTGCTCTGAAGATAAAAGGAATAACTTCTTTTACATTTACATTACAGTAGATCTTCTGAATATTTCTGGGATACGTAAGATAATAATTTCAAGACACAATGAGAAATGAGAAACTCAATAAGAAGTGGAAATTAAGTGATTTTAAGTATAGAAAGAAGTGAATGAGGCTTGTCTTAAAATTGTAGTCTTAAAAGAAAATCTGTGTGTTGTTGTATTGGATACTTAGTGTGCCGTCTTAAACTTCCAATCTTAGTGTGATAAGGGAATTGCAATAACAGTTTGTGAGTAAGAAGTAAAACCTTGCAATTTTACATACTTTTGCAGGCTGCATAGTAAATTTTTAGAAAGCAACACAGGCTTTTCAAGAGGTGCTGATTCTGTAAAGAAATGAATGATTTCCTAATAGGAACTCTTTTTTTTTTTTTTTTTTTTTTTTTCTTCAGTTGTGTGCGTTTTCCTTATCTGAAAATTTCGGTTATCTGCTTTGTTGAGTTTTGGTTTGGTTTTGTTTGTTTGGTCTTTTTGAGTTTGAATTAGGAGTGTTTTCCATGTTTTGATAAACTATGATCTTATCTATTTCTTCATGTAATAATATATTTGTAAGGTATGTTCTCTCAAAAATGGCATTTAGGTCCCATAATAAGCAAATTAATAGCTTTCAATAGGTTAATAATTGCTCATGACCTGTGTCAGCCAAATAAAGGAAAGATTTTGCTAAGAACATAAATTCTCTTAGGCAAGTTTCCAAATAAGGTATAAAAATCAAATGAGAAGTGGCAAGCAAAGGCATAAAACTCTGAGGTTTTTGTTTGTTTTTTTTTTAATGTATGGGAAGCTATTTTTTTCCCAAGAAACTGAAACCGATCTGCTTTGTAATTAAAAAAAATATATTTGCATGGATAACGTATATTTAGACTTTGAGGAGGTTTTTAAGTCCTCTGAAGAGGTCTTGCTTCATGACTTACAATAATGGTATGCATTCTCATTCTTTTATGATAGGAACTGGAGAAAAAATAAAAAACTGCTATCACTGAGAACTTCTGGATGCTTACAAAAGTCAATGTATTATTAGAGACATAACTTTCAACTCCTCTTTCAAAGATGTTGCTGCCATGTTTTATACTATTCCATCCTTTATGCAGGCTGATTAATGAACCTGATTTCATGTTTGTGAATACATTTCTTGTAATGTTAAAGGATGCACCTAATACTGATGTCTGGCACTGTATTTTAGGCCTGGTATGCTCTGCTTTAATTATAGTTCTGGAAATCTGTAGAAGTTTGAATGTGGCAGGTTTCAACCCCTGGAGGGCCGTATGAGATACATGATTTTACTCTGTGTTACAGCAAAGGAGATTCCTTTTTCTGGGCAGCTTCTTGCAGGGAATGTGTTAGCCAGAATATATCCTGCTTGGTGTGATATTTTCAGTAAATGATCACTGAAATTGAACTTGCTTTATAGCCATCCAGAAATGGGAAGAACCATATCTGCTAGACTTGAATTAATAGTCTAGAGTTGAAAGAACTAGCTTCTCCTTAGAAGTCTTTTAAGGCACCATTTTTCCTACAAATAGTAAATTAAGTTGATGTACACATCGTGTGTAGAGCTGGTAGCCCCACATCCAGATAAGGTTTTCTGACAATTTCCATTTCAAGACCTTATTATGAGTTTCCTAGATTTTGTGCCAAATTTGAAAGAATTGTGAGGAAATTGGGTATTCTTTCTGAGATCCTATTGTTTGGTTTTTTCCCTATGTTTAAAATCTTTAACTGCTTCCAGAAATAGGTTATGTGAAAAACATGCTGGGTATTTGTGCAAAAAAAATTAAAAAAAGCAGATTTCACTTCAGCTTTACAAAGATGCTGTGGCACTGTTGTGTATTGGAATATGTGCTTGAAATGCGGGAGAGCACTTCTCCCATGTCAGAGATGCCCAGGTTCTTCTATGGAAAAACACTTAAGTTTGACAAAGTTGTAAATTTTTGGAAAGTTTGCTTTTGGAAAAGACATGGTAAACACTTCTTATACTTTGCTTGTTAAATTCACTGACCATCCCATTTGCACTCATATGCTTCATTGTAGGGACTGAAGAATGGAGCAGGTCTTACCCTGCCTTTGATACTTATGGTTACTGATGGACACTGGGGGTTTGAACAGAAGAATTGAGAATAAACATGTTCTATGCGAGGACAGAAACTTCCTGAACAAATAGGACCTGATGCACATGGTAGATTGGGATTTGAACTAGGGAGGGTGACAGCTATGGAGAGAACTGATAACTTCATATGAAGGTGGAGAGACTAAAAGTGAAAGACCAAGGTTACATGAGTAGTTGGTTAGGTGCAAGTAAAGAGATTGGGATTGGATAACCAAAGAGAATAGAGGAAATCACCATAAGAAACCAAAAGCGGGTGCTTGGAGCAAGAACTTGGAGTGTGAGGCTGGGAGGCAGGAACTTGGCATAGGATTCCACCTGTCTAAATGTAACTTTTCAGAAGATTTCTTACCTAACTTGCAGCAGAGGTTTTTCTGTATGAGTACCAGGGAGAAAAAGACCTCTGTGGGAAGCGATTCCTAAAAGTAGAAAGGATGGACCTCTGTAGTACTAAAAAGCAAACACTTGACTATAAAAGAGGCCTAGATGGCTGGCATACATTGAGTTAATTTAATTTTAACTGGCTGGATTTTGAATAAGCTGCATCTCTCTTTTAGCAGGAATACCCAGCCAGAGGAGAGAGACTGACTGGGCATGAAGACAGACACTAATGGGAGTGGAAATGCAGATCTGGAGCTGAGGGCATAAAAGCAGGGAGGGGAGAAGCAGTTGAGCGTGGCTGGATAGCATGTTAGACAACATTCCCTCAGATTCAGGAGCTGAGAAACAGCTTTATGGGCATCTCAAAGCTCAGCTGGTAATGGAAATGCACTGGCAAATCATACACCATAGGTTTGCTCTCAGAGTAGAGGTAATGCTGACTTCTGAGCTTACACAAACTCTTAATGTGTATTAGAGTCTGAGATCTACAGAACCTCTGCAAGGCATGTTAAATTTGGGCAGAATCCATATGAACTTTGGAAAAAGGGAGGAGGAAATTTTCCATTTACAGAAATAAAAATACAGCTAATCTTTGATTTGTGGGAGGAAGTCATGCTTGAGATGTAGTTGGAAAACGTTGGCTACAGGAGTAGGCACTACAGAACTCCTATAAAAGAATTAACTAGATAGATTTTTTCCCATGTAATTTTTGGTGTTGCCAGATGTCTGCAGTAAAAATCTGCATTAATTTCAGTTACTGAACAATGAGCTGCTTATTGTAAGTTAAATAAAATTGTGCATGCAAACATCTTTCACTAGCATTTCCCATTTGTTATTGTGAGTTTAAGCACTACTGGCATAACTATCCTAAAGATGATTTTGTTGTAGGCTTCTTTTTGTAAATCAGTTTCATTTCTATGCTATGCTACATGCTCACAGCAAAAGTCAGGGAATGTAGGATCTGGAGCTGCTTGCTTGATATGTTAGGTATCCAAATGATATATTGCAGCAGTGTTGGATTTACTTTACATAAATTATTTTAAGCATTTTCCTACTTAATGCAGGGTTTCAAGAATGTCTATGTGCTGCTTTACATGAAATGATCTGTTTTCTGTTGAATAAGTGTTAATATGGTTTTTTGGGGCTTAATGATCTTTCAGGTCTTCTAGAAAATGAGAACAGCTCTCAGCCATTACAAAATCACAATGCTTGTAATTACAACAAGATATTTTTAAAATATTACAGAAATTTTAATTGAAATGGCTTAAATATCTTCAATGATAACCTCTTATGGTTATTTTATTGTATTCTTTTTTGAGCCGTAGTCGATTTGCTTTATTTTATTCAAACAGACAATTCTTATATGAGTAAAGACCAGCATGGTTCATCATCTGAGAGTGAAGATGAAGCACTGGGTAAATATCATGAGGCCTTGTCTAGAACCCAGAGTTCCAGGCTGCCAGTGGTGGATGGCAGACAGCAAAAAAACTATATGTGGGAAACCAGACAAAAATATAGTCCCCTGTCTGCAGAATATGATGGATACAGTAGTGAAGCCTCAATAGATGAAGGTAAGAGTGATTTAAAAGCCTTCCTTTTACTCTAAATTTCAGAATTGTGTTCTGGATAAGTAAGTCCTAGACGAGAGCAGCTTGGCTAGCAAATAGTCAATGTCTGCAAGAAATATCCAGACACCTCTTATATTAGTGCATGCTCAAAAAAAATTAAGAAAAGCACACACTTGTATACATTCTTCCAGAAATACTACAAACGATACAATATCCTGTTATATTAAGTTTCATTTAATTTTATCATTATTCATTTCATTTTTGGGGCAATTTAAGCTGTTTTGATTTAGGAAGGAAACAAGGCAACTCTTGTTGAATTTGTGGTATTATAAATACAAAGAAGACATGTTATTCCTGTATTGATAAGCTGTTCTAACAGCAAAGTAAATGGAATTGGTTATTGGCTACAGTGCATATGGTCATTGCAGTGTGCATTGCTGGAATGTTCTGTATCTTTTCTTCTCTTGAAACGACAGAAAGAAATTACTACAAAGATTAGATTAATGTATTTTTCCGTGGCACTAAAAGTTGGATTTAAACAGTGGATGTTTTCTTACATGGTATATATTTCTTGATTTTAAGTTGGAGTGACATCTTGATGCAGAGGCTGAGAATTCTGCTGTCAATATTTTGTCAATATGTTTTTTGTATTTGAAAATAGTTGTGTGAGAACTGTGTCTATAGCCGGTTTCAAGCACAAAAAGTGGCTTTTTCTGGGAGTTAGGTAAAAGTCAGATTCTGATACAGGTGCTGTATTATAGTAAGGTATTTTTGGTCTTCCTTTAGTATGTTAAAATGCAAAAGGTTTTTGGTGTTTGATGTTTTCTAATAAAAAGTGGATACATGATATCTCACTTTTAATGTTCTATACAGTCCCAAAGGGCTGAAAAAATGTATGATTTCTACAATTAGATATAATTAAATAATATAAAAGTCTGTTTGCTGTTGAAATTTGAAATTAGTATATGGTCATTCATGATTCCAAGCTAAGACTTGAAGGACATAAAGCCATAATTCAAGTAAGTTGCAGAATAAAAGGATTCTTTTTTGATTATCAGAAAATTAATTTCTTTCCTTTGCTGTTAAATTGTTGGAATGCAGGTCTGAGTTCCAGCAAACAGTGAAGGAGATGCAGAGGTGAGGTCAGGTGGTAAAAATTGATCCTTGAACACTGTGATGGAGAAGGAATAGGGATAGTAAAAGTATGATTGGTTTTGATACCTACTGAGATCTCTCAACAGTGCTGGTGGAGGGAATATAAAAGATAAGATACTTACAGTTTTTTATGGCTTCTGTCATTATTGGGAAAGAATGATGATGTATATTAACAGGAGATGGAAAACTTATTAGCAAATAATACCAGATATGAATTATACAAGAATTACACAGGAAGACTCCTTTCAGATATCTAGAATAAGATATTTCTCTCTCTGCAGACTACTGAGGGTAGTTGTTGAAAAAGCCATAGTTATATGACATTCCTCTTTTTGTTTTGTAATTGCTCAGATTTTTGTATCCAATCTAGTTCATCTTCTTAGTGAAAAGTCCTGAATTCATCTGAGCTTTTTACTTTGACTCTATAGGATTTAAGCTTCAAAGGCATTGTGCTAGCCTGTATCCAATTTTTTTAAAAAAATTTATAGTTGTGTTCCTTATCATCCTTTTAATTCATCAGAATTTACAGTTACTGATTTTTATCCTGGGGAGTGACAGTTTCCCATCTGTATCAGGATTACAATCTAAGACAAAAGAACCATTTTGGCAAGTCCAAATACTGCATCTGAAAAGTTACAGTTGTTACCCCCTCCTTGTTTTTTGTTCTTCTTCTATTGCTAAATATATCTGTCTCCAGGTGCTATTCCTTTTCAATGCTCTCTCCATTCTGGAAGCAAGCTGGATATAAACTCCATTTTAAAATTTATTGTAATGAAAGAACATTCGGGGTTTGGAAGCAAAAAAGCTTCTAAAACAAAAGGTATCAAAACATTCTAACTTAAAAACTTAAATTTTTAACCACATGATTCTACTTGCACAAAAACTTTAATAATGTTAGTGTATTGCTTGTGCTGCTGCTTATGAGAGCATTCTCTTCCCACATTTTACAAGGAATGGAGAATAAACAGTGTTATTTTTTTGACAGCCTACAATCATTCTACACCGTATGTTCGGCAAAATGCTTGCAAATTAGAGTGAGGAATTTGTCTCATTTTATTAATCCATTATTCTCAACAAAATTATATTCAATACTATTAAAAAAAAGTTTTGGACACGGTAGCAGATTAACAACCTAACATTTTTCACTTCTCAGTGACCTGAAGGTGGCATACTGGAATAATTAGTGTTAGTGCTTTTTATGTGTTTCCTAAATTACTTCAAAGAATCTTTGCACAATGATGAAAATGTTTTAGAATAGAGGAAGAGACCGCATATGCCTCATGTGATGATCATTACAGAGGGAAAGCTGCCCACCATAGAACTTTGATGAAAAGAGGTGAAAACCTCATGAAGAAGGCCAGCAATCAGAAATAAAGGAGAGATTATTACTACCAAGCTGTTCATATGTGTTCAGAGAAGCAGTTCACTTAACAGATGACATTAAAAATCTCTGATTCCAAGGGGGAAGCATCAGCATTCCGGATGTTTCAGTGTGATTTTTAAAAGTGCAAATCTTTACTGTTCCTTAAACTTGGAAAAAAATCTGTAGAAGACTTGATGCCATAGGAATGCTGAATTTTTTTAATTGAATACTTGGCTTTTATGGGTATTGAATCATTATTATAAAAAAGTGTAAAGACAGATGATAGAACTGTTTCTTGACTCTTTTGTGGAGCAAGCAGTGTGTTCCTATGTACTTTGTTTAATATGAGGAAAAAATTGTCGGTGCATTTGACTTTGTGTGCTTCTGTTTTCTCATATGTGCTTTATAATTTCTACTTCTAAGTCTTTAACATTTCGGCTGTGCTTTCATTGTAAGGCACTGATCAGTCCATATGTTGAGCATATAACACTTGATAGTGTTAAAGTGAATTGATGAGAGGACAGAATTAATTTTTGTCTCACCTCTGTTTTCCTCCTGCTCGTTGCCAGCAAAGCAGCCCCTGATCATTGAGAATAAGGACAAGGGGGAGTGGCTGTAAGGAGATCTGGAAGATTTGCTGAAAGAGAGTAGGTTTAGATAAGATATTAGGAAAAAAATTCTTTTCTGTGAGGGTAGCAAGGCACTGGAACAGGTTGCCCAGAGAAGCTGTGGATGCTGCATCTCCAGCAGTGTTCCAGGCCAGGTTGGATGGATTTCCGAGCAACCTGGTCTAGTGGAAGGTGTCCCTGTCCAGGGCAGAGAGGTTGGAATAAGGTAGTCTGTTAAGGCCCCTTCCAACACAAACCATTCCATGATTCCATGACTCTATGAATTCCATCAAAGATAGAGTAGTACAAGTAATGAAAATGATATTTAATTTTCAGACAATTTTGGATTTCTCTGCTGAATTTTCTCTTCAGCAGCTAATCTCTCACATGTTCTATTTTGCAATAGTGAGCTGTGTGTTTTCAAAGGAGTCAATAAACAGTTTTACTGATAACTGTTTACTCTGAACTTGTCTTTTTACATTCGTTTGTTTAGATGTGTGTGTACTTACCTCTGCATACACAAAATTTAACAGAGACAAAAATATAATCCTGTCTTTATTAATACACTCTGTATGTTTTGCTTGTTTTGCTAGAAACATGTGTGATATTAATATGTTTGCATCATTCAGACCACCAAAATGTCTGAACATATTATTTTAAAGTTTGCTTATTATCGATTTCGTAATTAGTTTATTACATCTATTTTCTGTCTGCATGGCTCTAAAAGCATCATATTCTGAAGCCTGAAAAATTGTGTTGTATGTTTTCATAGCATTCTTTTCTCCTCTAGATGGCCATATTAATCTTTCTTTTCAGCATATTTGTATAGAACTCACATGGCATTTTGTATAATGTTTTTAATACTGAAATGAAAGCGATATGCTTTGCAGGCTTTTTTAGTGTATTTTCATGATGGAATGTTCTAGTAGCATTTTTGGTAATTCTGTGCAATTCAGGGGTTTAAATTTTTATTCACAAATACCTGCTTATGGCCAGGGTCTGACCTACTTTATATATTTGTATTGCACATTTGATGCTTTTAGGTTTTTACATATTTTACATATAGATGCACAAAATGAAAAATTAATTCCTACTGTGCTTGGATGCAATTATTTCTACAGACTGTAAGCCATTGTAAATATAAAACTTTTGCAGTGAACTCCTCATGGACAGGCTTAATTCCAGAGTATTACTAAGGGAAAACCTGATTCAATAGAAAATCAAGTTGATGACAAATGTCAACATGAAAAGTAAAATGGTACAGTGGTTTACACCTGAAATTTTCAACTCTTGCACAAAAGACCAAATCCAAGAAAGTAAGACAACAAAAATCCAAGAAAAAAAAAGTTTTTAATCCAAGAAAAGAGAAACCTGTGTTACTACAGGATGTGTGGCTCTATCTCTATGCTTAGGTCCAGAGTTCCAGGGTCAGCTTGAAATGTAAAATCTTAATTTTGCCAATAATATTATTCTTGTACTTTCTAATATTATCCAGTAAAGTAGGGATATTTACTGAAGTGACTTCTTTTTCTGTTTTCCTGATTATACTTCCTTTTAGATGTTTATAATGTGTATCTTACTTCTTACATTATTTCCTACTATGACAGTGTTGAATATGTAGTATTGTCTTTATGTGCTCCAACTATTTGTAATATTTTGGAAAAGAGGATTAATATAGACTGTAATATTACAGATTTGTTTCAGAACATAAAGAATAAAAACTAAGGTGGAAAAAAAAAGCAAGCAAAAACAGCGCCGTAAGATATTTCTGCTAAAAAGAGTTTATTAATTGAAATAGGGATCTAAATAAGGAAGTGTAAAAATTTTGTATTTAAAATTGGCATTAAAATTGGCAATCGCTGTATTTCATAATAGAAATATTTTTTACTATGTATATTGGGATCTTAAATGGACCATGCCTTCTTAATAACTTGAATTTCAAAAAAACATACAGTATTATATTGAATTGGCCTCTTTGTCTCCAGTAGTGGCTACTTCCTCAACTTTGAAAAGTCAATCATTACACTGACAAGTTGTGTTTTTAGTATCTCCATAAGCTTCATAGGCAATGTATTTTCTCTAAGGAAATGGTTGCCTAAATTCCTAAAAATTGAAGTTTTTAAACTTAGAAATGTTAGCATAAATATATTGAAATTACAGTTTTGCAGGCAGATGTCAAAAACTATAGATGGTTCTTTGCTTCTGAAATCAAGATTCTCTGAATCCCCTGAGAGGACAAAGGTAGAAGAGGAGAAGAAAACAGTTTGGGTTTTTTCATAGTTAATTTGTGATATGCTTAAAGCATTACCTCTTTAACAGCTGTGCAAAATTCCTGATTAGGAGCAAGCAAGGACAATTGATCCCATTTTGTGGCACAATAAGTCACATCATGAAGGAAAAAGGACTAAGCTCACTTGCTTATTCAGCATACTTAGATGTACTGTATTTAGCTATAGTTTGCCAGTTCAGTACAACCACAGGTTCCATCTCCAGCCTGTTTTAAAATCTTTTAGTAACTTCTCAATTGGTAAAGCCCCCTGGCTGAAGACATGTTATTTCTGAGATTGGCCCAAGTGCCTTACATTTCACAAGGTTTTTTTTAAACATATGGAAGCACTAAAAGACTGCAGCAAGAAAACATAAGTTCTCTTAAATGAGAATCTGCCGCTCTAGCAGGCATATGCTACTGGATTTTATCCATCTTTTCCATATTGTGAAGGTAGAAGATGGTTATTTTTGTAGTTTATCTTCTCCCCTTCTATTCTTCTCTAGGCTTTCGGCACTTTATGTTGATGTGTCTGTGGACATATGTTTGCCTTGTTCTTCAGTGTCAATCTTTGCACGTGAAGGCGACTGTTCTTCTGGAATCTCTTGGATCTAATTCTTCATGCAGCTTTTTGCCTTTTCTTTCTCTCTTGTTAGTTTTCATGTCTCAGGAAAAGTCTCCTCACTGAATTACTTAAAGTATATATAGAGATTTCCTCTCAGTATCTTTTCAATGTAAACAGTAAAAGCTCTTTCACAAGCATCTCAGAAGTGGTATAGAGGTGAATATCCCCAGTCTGTTTAAGCAACCTGGTGAGTTTTCATTAGTAAATACATTCTGTGAAGCAGGATCTTACTTCTTACAGACTTACCAAGCTGAGTTGAAAGCCTTGGGACAGGCTAAGAGAGGAACAATGGATCACTCAGTGAATTCCATGACAACTATATGTTTTGCAGTTCAGTTTCTCTCATTATTCCTTGCATGTAAGTAGATCAATTTTCAAGCCAAGTGTGCATGGAAACTTACTGTTTTGAAATTATAGAGTGAGGGCCTCTGTATGGCTCTGCATGTGTTCAGCAAAATAAGGCCACAAAGTCCTCTCAAAATTGGTCTCTCTGTAAACTTCAGATACTAAGAATTACAGGTACAAACATGTCTGACGTGGAAAAAAACTGTGTGCTGGTATTCACACTGGAGGACTGAAAGCTCAGCTGAATACTCAGTCATAAATAGTTATTTCTCTTCTTTTTCCTCTAATGGGCCTTAAAGAAATAAATAAATTCACTGAAAAGAGTATTTAGGAAGAAGGTGGCCACCCACTTTTTTCTGAGGTGTGCTTATCAGATTACCTGTGAGATTTCTCTGGTGTAACACCTACTGGAAGTAAATACTCTTTTTGTCCTGCAGCTTTGGATAGGCTTAGGGCTTCAAATAGTACATTCAAGGTACTTTGAAAGGGTCTTTAGTGAAGATATTTAAGACAAGACGCCTTCAGAGCAGTATTTCTAAATGCTTCAGAGTGTATTTTGAAGGCTGAGTCCTGTTGCAGCTGTGAATACTCCAGATATTCGTACTCGTATGTCCTATCTGATAGTCTTTGTGTGCCATCAATTCATGTTATTGTTGTACTTTTTGGAGATTTTTGGGTATTTTTTAGTTACAGTATTTCTTTAATTGGTCCAGCTCTCTTATTCTTTTTTTTTTCTATTATGTGGGCATCTACCCCTGACGTTTTTATTCTAGGAGTAATTAGAAATCTTCCTTGTAGTACAGGAGAGTGCAGTGATGCCATACTAATGATGCAAAGTTCTGATTCCTGATCATGTGTGTCTGACTCCTCTGGTTAATTGAAACGAGTCTTCACTGGCTCCCAGCCCGTAAAAATCAGAGAATGACAATATCTTGTGATTTTGAAGCTTCTGGGGAGTGTGGCTGTTGAATCCATTGCTATATCAAGGGAATACTTAATGATAGTTTTATAAAAAAGATATTTTTGTAATTCAAGGACCTGCAGAATAGTGTCTAGAACTAACCTGATTTGCAATGCTTTCTACTTAATGTCTGTGATGCTGTGGGTTTGGGTTTTCTTGTGTTTTTTCTTTAGCCAAGTTTTTGCTTGGGGTTTAGTGGGATTTTTTTGAGTTCCAAAGTAGCTTCCTAGTGCATTATGACAGACCTCTATTGTTCTTCTGTAATAGTGGAAGACAGTTCTCTTAAGTGCTTGAAATTATGATGTGTGTTTCCACAAAATATACTCAACTGAGCGTTGCCGAGACTAAGTAATTTAAAGATTAACTCTTGCTCTGTCTTTTATTTAGTTTTACAGAATTCGTATCTTTTTTCCTTCCCAAGAAAGTATAACCCCTGTGAGAAGTTCCTGATAGAAAGAAGCTTTTCTTCTAAGTAATTGGGTTATGATCATGTTAGCTTCTTTACATGTATGAATAGCAGACATGCATAATGCTTACAAATTTTTGAGTCCTGGAATAGGCTGAATTCACAGATGGGGGTAGAAAATACATGTGCAATTCAGTCTTATTCGTGTGATTTTCTTGAGGAATATTATGGAGGAGGCAAGACATAAACAGGGGATTTAAATGCAAAGGAGATCCATGTCTGAGTTGAAACACAATTTGGAAGAGAATGGATTTACACTGAGTTCTTGTGAGTTTAAAAGCCAGATAGGTGGTATCATAGTTGTGCACAGTCTTTTCAACCAAAGGAAGCACATGGAAGTGCTTGATAGAATGAATTTGGGTAATTCTGAAATTGTGGGTTTACCCTGTAATGAGCAGCAGAGATGCTGGGGAAAAAAAAGATGCTGTTTAAGTATGCGTATCATCTACTGCTGAGAGAAGAAACCTAGTAACAAAACTCAGAGTTAGGGATAATAACAAGATTTTCCACAGAAAAATTCCTTTTCCAGGTAGACCAGCTCCTAAGAGGAGGAAAAACTATCTTCCAATGGGAAAGGGCTTTTTTTCATGATGCGTACAAGTGAGCAAAGCAATCTCTCAAATTAGGTTCCTCCTGCCAGCATCTTGAAGTCTTTGAAGAAATACCCTTGCATTGATGTGAAGGCTTTGAAGAGTCACCCTTAGCAATGTGATATCTCTGAAGTGATGTAAATCATACATTAATGATAACAGGAAAATTTCAATTTTATTGTAAATTTACTCTTTTAATAGCTCTCTTAGCAGTTTGAATCTGGAATTTATCAGAAGATCATTAACTTGGAAAAGTTCACAGACTGAAATAGTTCGTATTTAAAATAGATGCTCTACATCCATAAAATGTAGAACTGCTTTGTGATATAAACACAAGAGATAGTACTATATCAGCAGTAAAGATCATTTCCTTGATGAACCAAGTGCTTTTCCTGATTCTGAGGGTTCATGGCTCTATCATGGAAGGACTAAGAAACAAGAACAGCAGACTGGAAATCTCTGTGTAGACATTATTAGGTACATTGGTAAAAGAAATTTTACCCAGTACTCTACTTACCTCCTGAGAATTGTCATGCTGCTTGATTAGCACAATGGAGCAGTTTAGGTAAATATGAGAACTAAAAACTAGAACAGTTTTCATAGAATGGAATCAAAGAATGTTTTGGGTTGGAAGGGACCTTAAAGATCATCTATTCCAAGCCCTTGCCATGGGCAGGGTTTCCACCCACTAGATCAGGCTGCCCAAGGCCCCATCCAACCTGATCTTGAACTTTACATAAGAATATTACAAAAGAATGGCTTACCAGTGCTTCCTCCATAGCAGCTGTGGATAAGTGGAGCATTTTTCTTACTTTTAAATGTTAAAACCACAGGATTTTTAACTCTTGTCTGAAACTAAAGTTTGCCTCCCAGCTGTGCCTTTTCCCTGTAGGTTAAGGACAGGTTACGATTAAGACTGTTTGTTTATATTCTGAGCACATTACATTTTAGCCTTCTCTTTTGTAAAAGAAGAACATCAGGGTTTTTTTGTAACTGAACTCTTTTTCTGTTTTGTTACCTAATGTAGATTATTTTCCTTATGCATATGTATAAGTTTCATAGACATGCTATAACTATCTTGTAAGTATTCTCTTGGAACGGTTTAATGAATATTTTGTTCTTACACAAGTTGAACGATGTTACCATTTTAATCTGATAACATGTATTTTATAGTTAGGATAACTATTTTCATAGCTACTTTGAGTATATTATTGGAGACTATATTGTATCTGAGTAAACAATATAAAATTGTGTCTGTAGCTTCTGTGGAGGCAAAGATCTGTAATTTGTTTTCTTGCAAAATGAGTTCTTATTTGCTATTTGGAACACTTTTGTCTTATAAAGTTATCCTAAATTTTAGGAATTATTGGAATATTTTCCTTGGGGAAAGGGTAAGCATGATATGTTATACAACATGAAGTAATTTTTTTTGTTTCTGTCCTTGTAGTTTGGGCGAGCTTTTGGTTTTGGTTTTTTTTGGGGGTGGGGTTGGTTTTTGCAATTACCTTTCCTCCACTGTATTTACAAGCTGGAAATAGATCCTTAGCTAATGTCATTGCCATGCTTCTGGTCATTTCGGTGCAGCTGAAGATTATCTGCTAGGAAGGAATCATGGTCTCATGAAGGCACATCAGAAAACTTTAAGAGAAAATTATTTTATTATGGAAATTCTGATTCTGGTCCTTTGAGAGAAGCTAGCAGACATGCTTAACTGGGTATAAGATTTGCTGCGTGGTCACTTATGCCCAATTCAATTAAAGCTTGATCTTTAATTTTGTAAATAGGAAATCTTGCTGCATTCATCTTCTCACCACTTAGCAGTTCAGCAGCATGTGTTTTTGTGTATATATCTGTACAATTTGCTTGAAAAAAAAATACTAATGACCCAGCTCTCCATTTTGACCTTTGGTTTCAGTCTTGCTGAACCATTGTAAATTTTGTCCTTAAAAGTATTTTGTAAAAGATTTTCAATTATCATGATTTCCTAGTTGTTTTAATTTTTAAAGAAGTTTTATTACATTCCTTTGCAAATATATCAATTTGGCAGATAAAGGTTAAAAATTAGATACATTTTATTCATGTTAAAGTCACACCCAGCTTATTTAAAGGCAGCTTTGACTTAGAGTTGCAAGCCTGAGGATATTGATTTGAATTATGCATGACTGTCTGGTATGCAGTTCCATTAGCCTGCTGGATGGATAATGTAAACATGTTCAGAATTTTAAGTATCCTATATGAGCAGCAGGTTAAAAATAGAGCTGATAAGAGCATGTGTATCTGAAAAATCCAAATCTTGGAGAATGGAACTACAAAAGGTTCGTGTCTTCAAGAGGCTGACTTCAGGTGTGAATTTGTTTCCTTTGAAACTGCTCAGCCCGAACAAATAGAGCTGATGTGTGCGATTTACACAGGTGACACGATTGCTGTTGGCTGCTGCAAAGCATTGACATCTGTGCCAGAAAACACACTTGCAACCAAAAGGCCAGGACCAGCTCTGCAACTTTTGGCAAAAAAAGAGGGGTTATATCTGTTCTGGTTTAAATTGGAGAAGATTTACTCTAGGGATCAGGCTAATTTCTTCAGATTGTCTAGGAAGATATGATTTGTAATAGTATTTGATTTTGCTCAAATTTTCTGTGGCTTTCTGTTCATGGTTATATCTGATCAGTTTCTTCGTTATGCCTGTGTTTTGCTCAGTCAGTAGTTTGGTAGTAGAAATAATGACTTCTGAAACTTTGTTTTTGAATTCCTCGGCATTGTGCTAGTAAGATTTAAAAATAGTATCTTTTTAGAATTTTGCCCAAGTTCCTGTGAATTTTAATAGAAAAAAACCCACTACTCTGGAGTGAAAAGTACCATGTCATCTATGCTATATTTTATAAAGATTTATTATATTTCCAAGTGTTTCTGTTGCATCTGTAGCATTTGTGGCAATTTGATGAGTTAAATGAAAATAAAAAAAATACTACTGCACTTATTTTCAACATCTGATGGATACAAACCAGAAAACTAGTCTAATTTTGCATTAATTTTTACCCATCTTCTCAAAACTATTTTGCTTGGAATCGTTTGTATTTGGCTTTGCTAAATGCTATACATAATGCCAGAACGGAGCTATTTTTAGATTATAAGAATGAGAGAGAATAATTATGTATTTTCCTTGGACTTTACAATTTTCATTTACTTACATCTTGATATGGCAATAATCCCATGAAAATCTGCAAGTATACGTATGACTTTAGAGCTATTCTTGGTGATGAAGTTGATTATACTGCTCTGACACATTTTTTTCTTTTCCTCTCAACTCCTAGCTCATGGATTTTATATCCACACAAAACTTTGGCCAGCAGATAATTCTTGTGTAGTACTGGTAAATTTGAAAAGGTGCTTTGTGTTGATGGTCATTTTCCCTCTTATCTGAGGAACAGTTAATCTGTTAAAAGATGGGCATCTAATGCTCTCCTTCAGAGAAACTCATCATCCTGCTATTTGATAATAGCTGTTATCTTGACTGTTTTCAGAGTGAAGTTCCTTTCACTGGCAATAAGAAGCACTGCTCTCAATCATCTGCTTGTCCTGGTGCCATTTCTTTCCTGTTAAGAGAAGGCACTTTAGAAGAAGAAAATCTTTTGAAATAGCAACAGTAGTTGTCATAAGTGTTAAAGGCAACCTGCTGGCCACAGAAGTCTAGGGAACTACTGTGGCAATTTCCAGAGAACTTCAATATTTTGAAAAGGAAGAACTTTAGAGCAATGGTAACAATGGTAGCTAATTCTCAAAAAAAGACTACTTTGCACTTTAACTCTTCTCAGAGAGGACTGGGGGAATCTCTTGTGTGTTTTTGTGCCCAGTGAAGATAATCCAGGAGAATATTATAAAGAGGAGAAATAATAGCATGTATAACAGTGAATGTAATGGCCTGAGTACTGAGCCATTCTGTAAATATCTCCACTGTTCCAGATGCTCTTTTTTTTTGTAAGTGGTACTGACATAAAACTGCAGAACTGTAATTTTTTGGTAGCACAGACAACTTAGCGTAAATGCCACAATGTAGCAGTCAATTTTTAGTTTCTTCTCCTTGTTTTCTAGCTTTCAGTTTCTTTTAAAAGAAATTTTCAGGGGACAAAAAAAGAACTGAGATTTAATTCTAGTTGAAAGTTCACAGTAAAAACCTTCTGTGGATTTTTTTTGTCCCCAAAAGGAAGTTTGAGACAGTTAGAAGTTAAATTTAAAGGTTAAAAGAAATCCAGGGAAATATAAGTCTAGCCTACGTTGACACTGTTAGAAAAAATGAAAATATATAATGTTTCTTTACTTCATAAAGTAAAGAACTTTATGGAAAACTTGTGGAAAACTTGCAGAATGATAGTTATTTCATAATACAAGCACGGGTAAGAGTCTGGGGTTTATGCATCAGTGTCTCTGGCTCAGATATTATACTTCATATTCTCTGTATTTTAAAGCAGGGTTGAGCCTGTGGATGTAAAGAAGCCAAGTATGGTTTTTTGTTGAGTGTTTTGTTGTAATACCTAGAGAAGTTTAGATAACTGAGGAAAAGTGGAGAGAGCAGCATTTGTCTACTCAATCTTCACTGTCTCTCTTGCTCTTAGTTGCCATCATGACACTCATTTATGCAGTTGATGTCTTTCCAATGATTTAATGCATTGAAAGTTGGGAGACAGTTCTGAGTGTCTATCAAGTTTGTATTGCAATAATTTGTTTTTCCTTCTGGTTATTCCCATTTAATTTTCACACATAAATTCAGATTATGCTATCAGCACTTGGTTTTTGAATACTGTGTAAATTTTGCTGTCTCAGTGAGAGTCTTTTGTTTTTAAGAAGAGGTCAGAATACAAAAAGCATAATGGGAAAAATCTGTTTAACTGCCCTCTTCTACGCTGAATAAGTACAAATTATTCCCAGCTTGTTGGAAAACAATCTGCATTTGAAAATGTCCATAAGAAATTGGTATAAAGAGGGAGTTTAGGGGAGTTCTATTTACTCTAGTTTATGCATAATCTCAGAGTTGCATGCAATTTTTCTGCGACTCCTTTCAGAAATGCTCATCGAGACTGAAATGCTCATCGAGATTTGCTGTGTTTTACATCTTCTGTGGATATATTGATGTGGAAACACTTAAACTCTGTCCACTCAAAATAAGCAGCAAACTCAGAATGATTGTGTACTCCCATTTGCATTTCAACACTGTTTCAGTGTTGGTCAGATTAATTTATGTCTGTACCTTTTTTCCCTTTTGTTTTCCTTGAGCAAAAGTCCTGGGTTTCAGATGGAAAAGAACCTACTTGTTTATTTCATTACTAATGGTAGTATATGGCATATTTGAATTTATTTTTTTTTCTTTTTTGGGGGGGGAGGAAGAGGAAGACAAACACGTGAAGGGGTTAGATATTCATCCTGTATAGATGGCTTAGATTCCTACTGTGCCAGTTTTCTGGTGTTCGATAAGGCACACAAAGCAGTAGTGGGAGAAGGCATATCACTTGTATCCATGGTAACTCGAAAGATACTTTGGAACTCAAAAGGATGGAATAAGCCAGAGTAATAGGTCTCATTATAAGGGCAAAATACATAAAAGGTTCAGGCATATGCTTTTAATTAGTTGCCAAAAATAGCTGGAATCAGGGAAGATGCAATGAAACAATAATTCTTGGTGTTAGAAATGAGCAACACTTGAAATCTAAAAGATGTGCTCAGATGAAAGGCTTTATCTTACCATCTTATGGGTATTCAGTCCATGAATACTAATAGGTTTGCAGTGGTTTCTTAATCATGCTTAGGACATGAGAGCGCACACTGATAAAAGCTCCTGCAAGTCTCATATGACTGTAAGTTTCTGAAGTTCCATAGTGATGTTAATTCTCATGGCTGTGATGCATCTTCTTATGAATAGCATGTGCAAAGCATTCTCCCCTGTATCACAAGGGCATTGCTGGAAAAATAAATGTAATGTGTGCTTCTTTGTAGGGATAACAAACAAGTCATTGAAAACGAAGATTGATTTGAGGTTAAAGATCCAGTATTTTTCGGAATAAGTCACTTTAATTAATTTTAAAATAGGAAGATAAGTGATGGGGAAAAGTGTGAAAACTTGAATGGGTGGACTAGAATGGAATACCAGAGAACAAAAATAGTGCAATATATGAAGTACAAGATATAGGATATTTGAATAACCATTTTAATAAAAATATTTTAATACAGTGAATAATTTTGAAGTTTTCTATTTGAACATCAGTGTTTGTAAAGAATCCATCTTGTATTGCAGTGCAATTCTCCACATTATTTCCTCTGTTGCTATAGAAACTAATTCTAGTGCAGCTGTGATCGCTTATCAAAATTCTAATGTTTCAATAACCATTTCTTATTTTGAGTTATTTAAATAGCCTTGTCTTACTTTGAATCAAACTGCACATTTCATCACTGCTAGATTGTTGACTGGTCAAAATGTTAATGCAAAGTGAATGGCAAATGCTATAGGGTTCTGGTTTGGGTTGTTTTTTTTTCTTTTTGCTATCTAAGCTATCATACTTATTGTTAAAGTTTGAATAACAAGCAAATTAAGGCTCTTTTCACTTGTCAAATTTTAAAGGTCAATATTTGCTGTCTAACATCAGCATTTTGTAATGCACATTACTTCCTCATTGTAATCTTAATTATATTTAATATTTCATAAACCTTAAATGGTTCCTGCTACTGGTACATGGCCGTAGGGGCGTGTGTATGTATATATGTGTATTTACATGTATGTGTGTGTGAACTATTTTTAAGGTGCTTTTAACCTAAAAGTATATGTCTTGACATTTTCATTTTGCTGAAATAAAATTTTCAGTGATACTACAGTAGAATGCCACCAGTTAGCAAAGTATTCTGGATCTCTTTTGCTCCTTTTATTATTTGTTTCTTTGGGATTGGAGTTGTTTTTTTAGTGTTGGTTGTGGTGAGTTTTGGGGGGGGTTTGTGGTTGTTTTTTGGCTGGTTGGTGGTTTTGTTTGTCTGGTTTTTCTAACAATGGAAGTGCTACACTAGTAGGTCATACGTAGTTAATGCAGAATGCAGCAACGTTCTAATTGTGAACCATGTTAAACATCATTCTGCTGAATATGTTTTCAACTATAAGGCTAAGATCTAAAAACTTCACTGACACCAAATTAGGAGGAAGGGTGTGATGGTAATTGCCCTGGAGACATGTGTTGTATACTTTCTGCTGCTGTAGCACAGCTACCGAAACATTCCTGTAGTACTTTTCAGATAATCACTGACTTCCTAATGAGCGTACACTAATTTCATGTAGAGTGAAATAAATAATTTTCAATTTTGAAATTATCATACAAACATTTTGCAGCTGTAGCTGTCAGACTTTGATTAGTAATTAACTGCTGTGCACCACCTTTAAGTTTCTTATTTGGCAAGTAGCATCAAACAGTAATGTCAAATTAGGTATATAAATTTTTTCTAGTGTAAGAAAGGTCTATGGGAAAAAAAAAATTGATGGATATTTTCACTCTGTGCCAATGGCTAGTAGGTTTATTATTGTGAGTATAAGACCGTGACAACATGATTTTCCAAATAGTGTTTTGGGAAGTTCAGTGTGTTGAGAATGACTGTTCCTGCATTGTTCAGTGCTGTTGTTTGTTTGGGTGGATGATCTGGAAGATCAGTTCTTCTCCTGCTGTTTGCTGTGGGCTGAAGCATCATCCTCTAGGTCTTAGGAGCCCTTATGCTGCTTGGCCATTGTTTCCTTATCCTCATAAGCTCTTGCTTAGCTCTTGGCTGGTGCTGTGGCTGAATGAAAATATCTTTACCAGCCAGACTCATGTTCATTTAGTCTTGTCAAAATGCAGAAAATTACCTATTCTGTGAATTGTATGACAACTATGGAAACATAGCAACACCTACATCATACATTACATGTAAGCCTAGTAAAGCAGCTCGTCTGTGACAGTGGGAGGTCTCAGAAGCACCGCAAAGAAGTGCAAGAAATTTAGTTTTGAATAATTGTGTTTCTTTATGTCTGGAGAAACTTGTTTGAGGCCTTGCTGGAGTGAGCAGAACAGACTGACATGCTCCCTGCTGCTTAATCTGTGCCTTTTCTGTGAATTCTTAGCCCTCTTACTGGGTGTGTGAAGGAAAGATACCTTGGTTTTGAAGCATATCCATTTCCTGTGATTTCACAGTGTCTATTTTTTTTTTTTCCTAGAGAGTTGGCTCTGTAAATGATACCAGAACCATTCCTAAGCGTACTTTCTACAGACACTAGTATCTAAAAGGTTTTAGAGGAGTTCTTGACCCTACACAGACAATTTTCTTCTATTGCTGAGCTGTTAGGTGGTCCTGCAAACTGAGATCATAGTAGATTTTTTTTTTCTGGGTTCTAGCTGCTTTTTATTTGGTAAAGTTATGAGAGCTGTTTCAAAACAAAACAGCTCTGATTTTTCTAGAATGCTTTTTCCAGAAATATTTTAATGTACTGCAGGGAAGGCAGTCCATTTCACTAGAGCAAGTCATTGAGCCAGTGTGTCAAGGAGAGAAAGAAAGAAAGTGCCTGAATAGATCAGAGAAATCGAGGTCCTTTGGAACTGTAGGATCTGAATAAATAATTGTCTTCCCAGCTAAAGGAAAAATAACAATAAATCTAAAATATAAATGCAAAAATAAATTGCTTATTGTGGAAAGTGTCTTGCATTTCTTGAATGTAACTAGCTGTGTTCTCTAGGTTGTGCAGATTTTCACTTACAAATATGGATATTCCCACCCATCAGACATCACTGATTTCTCTTTTATCTCTTTACTCTGTTGACATTGCTTTTTTCTCACATCTGAACTACTTTTTTGCATGTCATATGTTGTTTTATTTTCCCATTCCTCCACCTTTCTTCCTCTGTCATTTTTGCTTTGTTATTCTACATGTTTGTAATTTTTCATTCCTGCTTGCATCGTCTGTTCTTTATTTCTGTATTTCTTCTTTGCACTTTTTCTCATTTTCTACACAGATCTACTAAACTTCTCTCCCTTTATTTCTTTTCTTTGTTCATTTGACAACAAACCACTTTTTTTTCCTGAATCATTTCACTACTTTCTCCTTTTGCCTTTTTTTTTTTTCCTTATTGCCTGTACTTTTTTCCCCGCCTGCATGATTTATTTTTTATTTTCTGTTCCTTCTCTTCCACTGCAAAGCTGGTGATACTGAAAAATTCTGTGGGGGTATATATATGGGAGTTTTTCATGTTGATGGTGTTATATTTATGGGAGTATTTCATGTTGATGGTGGTACTCATTTCAAGTGAATTTTAGATTAATAATAATTTAAAAGCCTGAAGTATAAATAAATAAAAATTAAAAAACAAACAAACAAAACCAAACCCTCAAAAACCAACAGAAGAAGTGGCTAAAGTACTAGCTGTAAAATACTTGGTTTCTGTTTTTTCTGTTCCACAGTTCTCTGAAAGCTTTCTGTGATGAGGAGCACTTCTGAGCTAGATTGACAGCAATCTTTATTATCTCATTTTCAACCTGTACTTCAGTTCTCCATCTGTAAAATGCCAAACATGTTAACTTCTACTATTATAATACTACACCTACTATACAATACTAATACTATACTACTTCTACTATTATAATATAATACACAATTATCCACCATAATATATATTTCACTTCTATCTATATTAACAGCTGTGAGATAGCCAAATTGTGATCATATAGCTAGCTGATGTAGATGGGCAGAACATTTAACTTATGCCCTACTGAAATGGTTCATGCATAATCCTTGTAGTGCTGCTTTGTTAGTGACTCACTCCAACAGAGCATCCTTTCCAGTCAAAATTGCTGTGAAAACAAGGCAAAGGCATCAAGCTTTGTAAATCAAGCTCCTATTCTGTAAGCAATTCTTGATGGAAAGTATCTTTTATGGTTAATTTTTACCTGTTACGGTTAAGTAATAAATAAAAAGCTTAAATGTTAGGGAACTTTACGCCTTGTTTTTTTTTAATTGCAGAATGCAGCTACCAAGGTAAAGGTATTTTTAAGAAACCATGAAGTTACTGCAGTTTAATTTGCAGAAGGAGTTTTCAATAAGAGAGTACTTTTGTTTTACTTAAAAGTATGGAAAAAAGAATGATGGAATTCTGAGAGTTAAGTACTGTAAGTATTGTATATACTGCTGAATGCATCTTGTTTATATCAGTACATGAATTAAGATCTTGAAAGGGGAGTTTTGTATCGCTTAGAAAACTTTGTATTTTTTTATTTTTGTCAAATATAAAACCAAATGTGCCTGAAATGAGCCGCAAAATCATTAAAATGTTCAAGAAAATTATCCAGACAACACATTAATCTTGCCTTCTAATCATGCTTTGTTTCCTCATTCAAGGCTGAACAGGGTGAGAGCAGGAACATTACAGGAATATTAGCTGTGTGTTACAATACTGCACTGGGAATTGATTTTAGACCTCTGTGGGATTTTTTTCACCTTTTCAGCACTTCATTGCTGCTCAACTCCTGTGCTTAGTACCACAGCTGTAGTAGAATTAAACTGGACTGGCATTTGAGCTTTAATTTACAGTGATAACTGTACTCAAAAGAAGTATAGCAATGACAGGAAAATATTTCCTAAGCCCACATCCTGCTGCTACTGTTTGGAGGTATGAGGGAGATGCTGCTCTGCACACACTGGTGTGAAACTGGGGTTCTCAGGGGCTTGGGATGCTTTACAGTGGGGGGAGTTTTCAAAGATTTCAGCTGTTAAACTCTGAATTTCCCTAAAGCATCCACAAATGCTGGTTAGAGAGCCGAATTTGGGAGAATTTTCACAGAGATGATAAAAGGCTTTTCCTTGTCGCCAAGATACTCCTAAGATTTCAAAGCTGGTTGTCAATCACCCTCAGCAAGCAGGAATTATAGCATATTTTAAAAGAGGGAAGAATAAATAAAAGGAAGATTCTATGAATTCATTTAACTTATGACCTTTTTGGAAGTGATATTTTTCTAGCCATTTTGATAACTTGGAAAAAACAAACAGTGAGCAGAGGTGGATAGGAATACCTGTTAATTTATTAAGTTAGCCAACTACTGATCTGCAAAGTAGTGTAAAGGAAAGTTGGCTGCTTATAAAAATAATAAAAGTGTAACCAGCATCTAAATGGAACAGAAAATACATTTTTCTACCTGAACGGGCATACTTAGTACATATGCTTTACCTAAGGAAATACAGTTATGGAAGGGAAAGCAAACAATTTTATTTCTTAAAGACTACAGCTTTCAAAAAGCTTTAGAGCTGGATGGGGTCTCAGAAAACAAGAGGTTTTAAAAGTTAAAAAAAAAAAGTGTTCTGGAGCTTGATATATTAATATTCACATCAGTAAAAGATTAAAAATATTGAACCATTAGATTTAAGCATTATTTAGATGTGTTCTGGACAACTGAAAAGTAGAAATACAGAACCAGGTAGCAGAACTCCTTCCTATTCCAATTAATATCAATGCTGTATAAGGAACTAGAGAATGATACTTAAATTGAAAACAAATTAATTCAATAGATGGCAATGTATAATTTTCAGTGAAAGACGACCAAAATATTTGGGAAGGAAACAAAAGAATGTCTTTGACAGCTAGTTCACGATAATGCTTTTAATAATGTATTTGTAGTTAAAATGTTATAAATGGGGCTAATTTTGGAATTTTTTTTTTTTTCACTAGTGCTGGGCTTTTCAGTATTGCTCTGTAAAACTTACCATAAATTCTTACAAATAAGAAGTGCTCTAGTAAGTACAGAGAGCAAAGAGCAAAAGAACAAATTTCTTTTTTAGGGAAACAAAACCCAACCGTAGTTCTACAGGCTCAAGATGTAAAGAGACACAATTAAAAAAAAAATACTATGTGTGTTTCCACTATTTCAGTTGGTCTTAGACTTTTCCTGTGGAAGAAAACTGAGGTTTTAAGGACTGGTCATAAAGATAATTCTATCATTTTGAATTACTTTTATTTAAAAAGCAAAAGAGAACCTTTTTGTCACATGAATGACCAGTAGCATTAGCTTGAAAGAGTGTGGAAAATGCAGTGCTAAAAGCATCATGTGACATCAGGTGTAAATGACAGCAATGCTTTTTTGATTTCCATAGGTCTGGGATCAAGCCTATAGTGTATGGAATTTTCTAAATATTAGGAAACAGAATTATCTATTATTGGAACAAAAAACTCCTAGTCAAACAGATACAATACTTCTTCTTTACGGTGAATTGCCTAATGTAAAAGATAGTTCAGCTGTGAATAGAAGTCTAAAATGTGCCAAATGCAAGAAGAAAGCAAATGCAAAAAAAAAGAATTTTTTTTTCTGTTGTCCATAATGACCCCATACCACTCCTATATTCCCCTTTTTACATAAGCATGACTCATGCCATAATTCTGTGGGAAAAGAAATAGAATAATGCCAAGATAATTTGTTGTTCTGCGAAATAATTCGGGTTTTGTCCTCACAAAAAGGCATGTAAGCTTTTAATTTTAAAGGAAGGAGAGGCCTGAGGTTTCATTCAATATTTAATGTTTATATTTTATACTCCCTGTAATGTGGGGTAATTCAGTCAACATAATATTTTTGGATGGTAGAAAAGTTCAAACATGAAAATTTCATTTGGACTGTCTGTGCTGCCTATCAGAAATCTCTAAGGGTATTTAATCATTCAGAATAAGAAAGGTTCCTTTAATTTTTAAACATGTATTTCATTTTATGTTTTATTTAAATTGTCTTAACATTTACATAGAACCCCTTGAAGACTTGAAAACTTGAAATTTACGTTTGATTAAAAAAAAAAAAATTATGTACTGGAATGTGAGCAGAGATATATTAGAGAAAGGAAAGGTACCATTTGAGTATGAAGATATTCTGACAATTACAAAATATGACTTGCAAAAATTACTGATTTATGGAGTGATTATGTATTTTAAAGGAACTGGAAGCCAGATTCCAAAAGGGGTGTTGTGGTACTGTTGCCTCCCACAACAGTGTGAATTTTTAAAGAAGTACTGTACATGAGAAACTCGAAGCTGTAGAAGTGTAGTCAATGATGCCTTATGAGACAGGGAAATTAAAGGCACAGGAGTAGTTTCTTTTTCCATGTTAAGAGATGGGTGTTCTTGGAATTACTCAGGAAATATGGGCTGAGGGAGGCTGGGTTAGTGCTGCTGCTGTGAACCTCTGGGAAAAATAATTATGATAGGAAAATCTAAATGCTGTGAACATGGGAAAAGGACATCACCAGCTGCATGGCGAGATGTGCAGTCTAGAATGGTCCATGAGAGACCAGAACAGAGAGGAGAAATGAGCAGCATTGGAAGAAGCAATTTCAAGTAGGAACTGAAAACCTAAAGCATTTCCATTTCTTATGATAAACTTCTGCATCTTTAAACTTTGATTCCACCCCAGCAAAATGACTGAAAATTTTCTGGATTTTCTTATAGTTATCAATTGTATGTTCCAGGAATGCTCAGTTTGGCCTAGGCTGCTGTGTCAGATTTAACTTGTGGGTCTCTTGAGGTGGATAGCAAGGTATGTATCATCCCCCTTTGACTTGTAGTCTGTCCTAAGGGGGCTTAGGGAAACAGGTGAATCTTCATTGCTTAACAAACAGTACTAAAAAAAAGATATTTATTTACTTCTGACTTTAATGTGCTAATGACAGTTTACATGCTGTAATTTCTGAGTGTACCAGCAAAATGCTAATTGCTCAGGTTTGTCAGGTATTTCGTTTATTGTTCTGGTTTCTTCAGCTATTAAGCAAGGTCCTCACTATCACCATTAAGTGAGTGTTTTCCCAGCCAACTAAGGGAGGATGAAAGCTTTTATTAAAGCAGCTGCCCATTTAAAAAGTGTTTATTCAAATCTTCCTATTGACACCAATACGCTGTGTTCTCAATTTAGAATTTACCAAATACTTGTTACTAAACAAATATAGTTTCACTCATATCATGAGAATGCTGAATATTTTCACATACTTTGGGTGGAGAACTGAATGTGAGGTCTTTCTTTCTATTTGTCTTTTCTCTGTTATGCCATTTTCTGGCTGGTAGGAGCCTCAGACTAAACCTGATTTGATTTCTCTGTGATTCTATCTTACTTCCACTTTTGGGACATATGTTGGCTTGTTTTTTACCCTGTCTGTCTAGTCCAAGGTGATGTGGTCATTTAATATGATTAATTTCATTTACAAATGAATTTACAAAAAATACTTTCTATGTGATTTGAAACTTGCAGAGAAGCAGTGCAATGATTAATTTTAGATTTTCAGTGTAACCATTTGCTTGTAACTCTTTAGCAGATGTTATTAGCCACATTTAGTGGTCTTTGGGAGGTGTTCTTTGGCTTTGTCACAGTACAGAAGTATGCATAGCTGTGTCTGAAGTTTACACCTTAAATGAAAGGTGCAAGGTATGTAACACGCAGGGGTTTCACATGTAAATATGCACACACTTCAGATCATCTTGCCTTTCAGCTCCAAATGTTTTTCTCCAATACAATTAGTGATAAGCCAGCAAGCACTAGCAGTAGTTTTGTATTTTAAACTTTGAAACATATGCAAAATTTTGTTAGATTGTCAAAGTTAGTCGCTACTTCTGAGTAGTTTTTAAGGAAAATACCCAGGATCCGATATTTAATATTGCTGTTTTCACTACTATCTGTGATATCATTTGGCTTTGATATCATCAGTCATTAGAATGTCTTGATGAAATTCAAATCTTCATGGTTTTCAAAGAACCGTAACAAAAACAAATCCATTTTATTGCATCATTTACTGTGGGGAGAGGGAAATTAAAATGAGACATTTTTACCTTGAGAATTAATTTGAAAACTTTGATATCTTATTATGTAGAGAAAGCTGTTGTTGAATACCAGTTTATACCTCTCTAGACAGAGGTGTCTCTAGATTTTTAATGCCAGATACTTGTTTTAAGAATTTACATGCTATTTCAGTTTGTTAAACTGAAATTTGAAAAATATGTAGTTAAAACCTGCCCCAGTGCTTTAGCTTTTTCTGAGATTTTTGAATCACAGCTGGCTAATAAGAATTTTGTCTTCACTTCTTCCATGCCTACACTAAAAGCACCTTTTCTGTCACACAGCCTGTACAGTTTTCCCATAGGGACATATAATGGAGTTCATCAAAGTGAAAAAAGTGAGTCACAGAGTCATTTATTTACTCATGTAAGACAATAATGGTGTTGATAGTTACCTGGACACGCTTTCATTTCATTAGACTGTGAAAAAGCTGGGTGTTAAAAATTCTTATCAGACTTGATGACAAGTCAACAGAAAGAAACTCAGGGCTGCCAGGTGGTTACTGTCTCATTTAATGTTGTTTGTTGCCTTTTGGCAACAATGAGAAGAAGTGCTGTTTTTCTGAATTTTCTAGAATATTTGATTATATAGATTATGATAAGGAAGTCCAGTTTTCATGGTATAGACAGTCAAATGATACATATTATTATTTTATAATGATTAAAATATCAGTTTAGATTCTAACATCATGTCTATCTAGTTTCATGGGTGCAAGTTGTCTAATACTTGTAGGTAAGGTTTTAGGTTTATCTGCTAGACAGATGACTACAGTTCAAGTATAGGGTTCCCTGCTGGCTGTTTTTTTTTTTTCCAGCCCTGTGGGACTGGATTTTCAAGGGTTTGTAGCACTGGCTCACTAACAGCAGAAGACCTTTTGCAGGAGAGCTGGAACAGTATTTTGGAATCACACTGAATGGCAGTCTGGCTCTGATGGGTTTATTAGAGACGAGAGGATTTCTGACAGTGGTTTCATCTTGTAGGAGTGTTTTAATTACTTGTTTGCCATGGTTCTTTTAGGAGCTGTTAAAATAGGGAAGAGCCCTGTATTCCCCAGTTAATACTTTCTTTAACTTGCTTGTTTGGTAGGTTTTTCTGTGAATGAAATGGTATGTTTGATGAAACAAACATGGTATGTCCAGAAAACATTTTTGCTTTGAAGTTTTTATGTATAAGGTAATTCTTTATGTCAGGGGCATTGAAATCTTCATTGAAACCTCTACAGAAAATGTAAACAAAATATGAGACAGTTCTTTACCTGACCTTGATATTCCTTTCATTTCAGCTGCTGCACACCTTGCTGTCTTTTCTCAATTCTATTCAACTGTGTAATGCTGCATAGTAAAATATGAGATAAAAAAAATTTGTTTTAGTTATTTTGAATTAACTTTCTGTGTCTGTAGCCATGCATCAGGTTTAATTTCTGAGATGTATAACCACATTTGTATCTATCTAGTGTGAAAAGATGGTCAGCATCAAGTATTCATCCCAAGCACAAGATTGCTCATGATCCTTTTTCCACTGTCTTTAGTGACTAGAGGTAGTGTGGAACTTCCAGACACTGGATACGTACCCTTTAGTTGTCCTTAACAAGTAATAAAGAATCTGAGACACTGCTTCACTTTTTAAATTCACTGGTGAGCAGAATTCACTTGTGTGAAAGGTTGTCTTTTTTAGTACCTTATTTGTCTTCAGAGTTTAATTTAGCATCTCCCTGGTGGGGAACTGCATGGGAGGTAATCAGCTTGGTATCATGGCTTTAGGGAGTGCATTTTGTTTCCATAATTGACTTACATTCCATCTGCACAGAATCTGACTTAAGATATCCAAAGGTTTTTGCAAGGTAAGCATCCCTGAAATTCAAGCCTAGAATTGTTGTCGTGTCATATCCGTGCTATATTTATTTACATGTGGTTTGCACAATCCATTCTGACTCTACACTTAAAACTTTGCTTTTATCTAAATTTCTTTCATCTGAGAGATCACTCATTTCCGTTTTTAACAATTTTTTTTTTCAGTAGTATTTTTCATCTGATTTGAAATGTAAAGTTAAAAAAAAGAGACATATATAGATTTTTAAATTCTCTGTCCAGGCATTTAGATTTACATTTTCCACAGAACTGTTTGAACAGTGAATAATCAGAAAGTAAGTAAAGCATTTTCACTTATTCTCAGCGAACTGCATTCAGAGGATGAGAAGAACACCTCCGCTGGATGAACTGCAGCCGCCTCCGTACCAGGATGACAGTGGTTCTCCTCATCTTTCCTGTACGCCTTCCGAAGTTGGAGACAGCAAATGTGAATATTCCCAGTGTAGCAACAGCCCAAGGTGTTCATATAAGTGCCCAAGTGAGGGAAGCACGGGACACGAAATAGAAAGCTTCCATAACAAAGGATACGAAGAGGATGTTCCGAGTGATAGCACAGCGGTTCTTAGTCCAGAGGTAAATGAAAATAGTTGAGTGTGGTGAAGCACTTTTTTAATCTAAAGATCAATGAACAGTTATACGGGCACTAATACTGCAGCTCATTTCATTTAAAAAAAAAAAATAGTTTGTCAGAAAATATGACAATAGGATTTCAGATTGCTGTAGTTATCTTTATGGCACCTTAACTTTCAAACCAGCTCCTAGTAAGAGTGAATTATTTTTTAAACCATTTTAAACCAGTCAGAAAATTTCATCACACTGTAAGGACTGTAGTCAAAATTCTTCCACGTGATTTTCAGACAACCCAAATAAAAGTTTTGTTAATGCTTTTTCAAACTGAACACCCCATAATGTAAAACAAGTCTTATGGAAAAAAAAAAAATTACAAAGGGGTTTTTTTGTTTTTCAATTGTTGATGTGGTATAGTGATTTGGGCCACTTAATGTTCCTATTTTTCTGCTATAAATTGTAATGATATATATGTATTTTTTTCTGTGAAGAAACAATCTTTTCTGACATGTATTTCATTGAAATGCCTTTAACAACCAGTTACTTCACTGACATCTATGGGTAAGTCAAATTAGTGATGCCATGTGCAGAAGAAGCTCTTTTGGTACAAATTTGTCTTTTGCTGATACTGGAAGTTTTGAAGCACGTGTTAGAGCTCAGGTCAGAGGTTTCTGTCTAAGTAGCCCTGTTGGTAAGTTGATGTCGTCTACCTGGGGTATTGGTGCAAGGTCTGGAAGGCCCAGCTGCAAGGCCTTCCCATTTTGTGTCACTCCAGTTGTTAATGTGAGCATATTCAGTAAGAACTGAGAATGCTGCCAGCTTTTTTTATAGCCACTCAAAGCTTCAGGACTGAAGCCTATAGAGGAATGCATTCCCACAGCTATGTGGCAGCCAGGTTAAAATAAGAACATTTCGTAGCCCAGAAGGCTTTGGTTTTGCATCTATTTGTTCATGTGAACAAGCTTATCTTTGACAATATGAAGACACACTTGAAATACCTGTGTTTTACATACTTGGAATAATTTATTGTATGAGCAGTAGATTCACCTGTACTTATAAATATTTTCTGTTTCAGTATTCCTATCAAACTGGCTGTTGTAACTTTATAGAGGATGAGTATTTTATTCAAAATTTAAATTGACAATAAACCATCTGAATGTTAAGTTTAAAATACACTTTTAGGACTGATGTGGTTTACAGAGAGTTCAGAAGATGAGTTCAAAACAGATGCATCTTCTACAGTTCCAGTAAAATTACGTGAATAAAGCCACGATAGTGACATCCTTGGTCATAGCAGAGGGGTTGGAACTAAAAGATCCTTAAAGTCCCTTCCAACCCAAAATCTTCTGTGATTCTATGTTGCTACGATAATTTTTGGCATATTCATGTAACTCTTGTTGACTGCAACAGGAGCTGTGTGTGCAAGTAGGTTTGTAATTCCTGTATTCTTTGCTGGCATCTCACTGTGCTCTCAATCATTAGCTGTCTCTTCAAGCAATGTAATAGGTAAACTTTAAAATATGTGTGTAAAATACGTAAAAGAAGGTGGTTTTATCTTAACAAATGTATATACTTTTAAACATGTGGGGCGCAGAAGAAGAGATCATTACATCTTAATTCCATCTGAGTTCAGACTGATTGGCTCCTGGCTTTTGGTGGTATTGGCCAGGTGAAGTCTTGATTTCATCTTGACTGCCAGCCAGCCATCTCCTTTGGGTTTCAGTGCTTAATAACCTTGTTTATGAAATGAACAAAAATATCATAGTGCCTTCATATTGTCTAGAGTAAACCATATATTTCCATGCTAGATTTAATAATAGAATACAATAAATAAATAAATAAATGGATTTTTTTCTCTTCTTCTTCAGGATATGTCAGCTCGAGGATCATCTTCACAGCTTCCTAAACCTTTTGATCCTGAGCCAGTAGCTAAATATGGCACACTGGATGTGACTTTTGACTATGACTCACAAGAACAGAAGCTTTTGGTGACAGTGACAGCTGTCACAGACATTCCAACATACAGCAGGACAGGTGGAAGCTCGTGGCAAGTACACCTAGTTCTTCTCCCTATAAAGAAGCAGAGAGCAAAAACCAGCATCCAGCGGGGACCGTGCCCTGTCTTCACAGAGACATTCAAATTTAATCACGTCGAGTCTGAGATGATTGGGAATTATGCAGTTCGCTTTCGACTGTACAGCGTACGGCGCATGAAAAAAGAGAGGATTGTGGGAGAAAAGATTTTTTACTTGACAAAATTGAATCTTCAAGGGAAGATGTCAGTGCCAGTGATACTGGAACCTTCTTACAGTCTGCCTGTGAGTATTAAATGAGGCAGAATAAGAATGCAGTGAGATACAGCGTCCTGAATTCTGAATAAGAATAGTGTGCATATTTATAGAGTCATCACATCCACTCAGTTTTTTGAACAGTCATAGCACTGCATTAGCACAATGAAAATTTCCTTAGAGCTTCTGTAAGTACATTCACTTTCCACCTGCACAAGCTGGCCGTATTTTTCCTTTTAATTACTTAGAAATTTCCAGTCCATAAATAGGGATATAGTGGTGAACGTATGTATCAATGCATATAGATATGTATATGTATGTAATAGTATTATCTTTACCACCTGCAGCACTTCAATTTAAAAAGAAAAACACACCAGAGTGGAAAAAAAAAGAAGCTATACTAGCAAATGTCTTCCATCTGTTGCAATTAAGTCTTGGTTGAAAATAGGTACTTTCCTTGAAAGAAAGAAAGATAGGAAAGAGGAATTTTGAGAGTATAAAGCCATTTTTAATAACTTCACATTAGACCTTTGGAAATAATTGATTTCTGGTTCAGTCTGAAGTGAAAAGTAGCTGAAACTAAAAAGGGTTTTTTTCTGAAAAAAAAAACCAAAAAAACAACTACCTATCTGATGAACAAAATTATTTGTCCCCCAAATAATATTTCTAGTAAAGCAAAGCAACAGTAATTAAGGATAAACATAGGTATCATTATCAATAAACACAGAAGATCATTAAACTGGCAGTGATCACCATCTCTTTTGTTTTTGTAAGAATTTAAGTATGCTTTTGTCCAGAAAGAGAATGTTTGTCATGTTGTGGTCTGGGCATCCTAGACTAGGAGTGCTTGAGTCTTCCTTGCTTAAGAGTTGCATATGTGCTATATTACAGATATATTTTGGGGGAAAAAATGATGATTATCAAGGACATCCATATTTGGTCATTGCATGTATTTTGTGTTTTTTTTTTTTTTTTTAAACAATAAAAGAAAAAGAGGGGGAGAAGGGAAAGAAAGGAAAATATTTTTTAGGTGAAGCGAAGCAGTTAATTTGTTCTGCATTTTGAAAAAAATCAGTTTGGATTGATCGAAACGGCATTTCTGGTGAACATGAGTATTGTCAAAGACTCAAAATAAAAGGCTGTTGTATTTAATGACTGAAAATATATTTATTAGTAAAAGCTGAAGTTAAATCATGGATCTGGTGGAGGATCAACTGACAATAGAGCAGATTTCTCATGGTTCCTTAAGAAGCACAAATCAGTCTAATCTAAGGATGAAATGGTTCAACACACTAGAGCAAACCTTCTTAGTGAAAAGTTTGCTAGTTTCACAGCTTGCAAAAAAGCACCCCATGACCCAAAACATTGAATATTCTAAAGGTACTTGCTTAATATGTATGTTTTCCATAGGTTTGTGTATAGAATTTACTAAAGTCAGTGAAAAAGGGCAGTGAATGGGCCAGGTTTGTCATTGATTGGTGTATCCCATATATGCACTGGTTATTCTTCAGTATTATTTTCTTGAGGTTTTGTGATAGGCAGAATAAAAAGAAGTTCCATGAGGCATGAAAGATGACAAGGTTATTCCTTGTTTTCTAGTATGGTAAGGCATGGTGCATCAGCATTTTTTGCTCCTCAGTTTTTGGGGGTTGGAACAAGACTAAGGAATATTGGTAGAAAGTGAAGGGATCTTCCAGAGTTTGTTGTTGTAACAGGATTTAAGCAGCTCTACCTGTTGCTGGAAAGGATCCTTCAGAGTCGTGATAGCTTGAATGAGGATCCATGGTCTTCTGGAACTACGCAAATCAGTTTTTAAACCTTTGGGAATTAATTCACTTCTGAGTTCATAGGTTTTTTTATCTTACCATTTATTGCCAATATAATATTTCTTCAGTGAGCAGATTTATTGCAGGATTTAACATCTATTTGTTTTGCGAGAGTTTTAAAATGAATTGTGTTTTTAGGATATATATGATCAGAAGTGAGGGCCATCCTTGTGCTCTTGAGCTCAAGCCCTGGTTACTCAAAACAGCCAGGTCATCTTGATCACAAAATTTTGAATTTTCATCTGAAAACATCAGGTTTTGTTTGCAACCTGAATTTCTTCATGGCCAAGTTATTACCATTTGTTCTTCTGCCAGCATTGGCCTTGAGCTTAATTAGTTCCTACCCTTCTCAGGTGTTTGCCTCTGGGTATTCCTTTTTAACTGTCCTTTTGCTAGAATAAATCCACAGTCTTTATGTACAACTAATCATAAATGTCAGGCAGGAGTTATTTAACAGGAAAAGGTAAGTGCTGTTTGAATTTGGAGATATCCGGTTGCTCAAGGATATTAGTAGTTATAAGATCCATGATGAGGCACATTGTACATTCAGAATTAAATTTGCCTTGTTCAGTTGCAGAGGGTTTTGTTACTGAGAAGTGTTTATATGTGACAGCATTTTTATGAAGATATTTCTTGGACACATGACAGTTGTCCTATTTTTTCAACTGCTTCTCATTATATGGATTTTGTATATTAAATATACCTTCTGTCACTGAAACTTCCTAATCCGTTGAAATATCTATGCTAATCTCTTCTGCAGGAATGTATTTTACTTCCTTCTGTGTCTGATATTATATTAATGTATTTTATTAGCTAAGCACATACCTTCTGATTGTATAAGAACAGTTTGTATCCTGTGTAGTTCAGTATTTTTTCAGTGATACCTTAAAGCTGTACACAAGGGAATCTGGCTAAAGGTAGATCAGCAAGTTCAGTGCCTTTCAAACATAGTGACATGTTGACATGAGTGGGGCCTGCAAGTCTCTGGTTATTGTTAAAATGTGAACAAGTGCATGTCGTGGTGAGGACGTGTTACTAGTATGTTCCTTAAATAGGTTTCAAAGCTACACATGGCTTTAAATTTACAAATACATTAACAAAATATCATTTTCACCCAGGATTTCACCCCGTTTCTCTCCTTCCCACATTGTGTATAATGTCTTGCATTAGCAGCTATTATCCCCAGTCCCGTTGCCGTTTGTCTTTAACAGCCCTGTGTTGCTGCAGTTCTCCCACGTAACAGGGAATTCCTCCTCAGCCCCCTTGTTTATCACACATTTTCTCCCAAGTTCAGGGAGAATGAGGAGGAAGCAGTGAAACCAAAACATGTTGGGCAGAATGCAGTTGTCACTGTTATCTGAGACTGTGTCCCTTTCAGATTTAATAGAAATTGTCCATTGCATCAAGTGTTTAATAGCAGGGGTGTACACTGTGGTTTTGTCAGAGTGTAGTTTGTGTAGGAAGATATTTGTTGATGCTTTCAGAGAAATTTTCCCTTTAGTACAGCAGAAGACAAATTTTTCTTCACCCATCTTGGAGTTTAGAAAAGCTGTTTATTCCTCTTCAGGAAATCCCTGTGGACCTGTTTTTAGTTACTCTTCGTTCTCACCCAGAGAAATTTTCCTGACAGTGAAAAACAGCCTCTAGTATGATGTGATTATAAAAACATATAAGCAGTTTATTGAGTGAAATCTGTTTGGAAAAGATCAAAGAAACATGGGTAATCCCCTTCACCATTCCACAGATTGCTTTTTGGTGTAGAATAACAACAATCAATCATGGTTTTTATTTTGTGATTGATTTGGGAAGTACTGTTTGGGTGACCTAAACATACCTCTTGCTGCTAAGCAAATCTAGTAATCATTCATTATGTATCATCAAATTACTGGGAAGAATTGAATTTATTTTTCTTTCTTTTTGTAGCATTCTCCATTTCTTACATCTTGAACTCCCAGTGTGATCCCCATAACAAAGAACTGACGGTGTAGGCAATCATAGATGTTTAAAAGATTATTTTGTATGTCTTTACTATAAAGATCCAGAGTGTCTGGATAATTATTTTAATTAGTTTTTTTGAGTGAAGGCAATTATGCATACAGTGTATAAAGATGCTCACTCTTGCACACACACACATGCACTCTCCACTATGAAGACAATGGTTAATCATTTAGTGTGTACTGGTTTATGCACTGTGCTTAAGGCCTTTATTTCATGTTGGCCTTTATGTGTGGCATGTCTTCAGTATTCCTTATAATGTTTACCAGCTCATAAACTTTGCAGGAATAAAGGCTTTCAGAGTGGCATTTCTTTTTTGGGAATTCTTGTCCATTATGGAGTCAAGCTGTCAGGTTTTGTGCAAACAAAGTAGAAGAGTCACTACTAGTGACCTTACTACTGTGTTCATATGGCATGATCTATCCAGGATTGTATTTGGAAGGCTAAATACTAAAATTTATATGTATTAACAGAGCTTTATACCAGTATGATACTTTAAGCTGCTAACAATAAAAATGATTAAGACTTGTCTAGGGAAGAAACAAAAAGACAAAATATTTTGTTCTTAGTATTTTAACAGGAGTTCTACCTAAAATGAAGACTTTTATGTGATGATAAATAAATGCTCTTGGTTGGCTTGTATAAATTATGTCAAAGTAAGAGGCAATTATGTTTAAACCCTGAGTACATTTTATCTCAGGAATAACTTACTCAATTCAGCTGAGTTAGTTGTAGTAATACACAGAAAATCAGAATTGATCCTTTGATACAATAAGAAAGATGACTCCTGCCGATTTCTTTGAAGAAAGTTATTAGGTGATTGGAAGATGGTGATAATGTTAGTGAGGCTGCAGGGGAACTTGACAGTACTTGGCAAACAAAGCATTCTCCCTGTGTTTGACTGCTCATGTAACATTTCATGGCACTATTGGCAAGCCACAGTCATTGTCTTCTTGGTGTTGTGGCTGGGGGTAACAAGACTGACTTTCAACTCCCTTGCTGATACACAGATGGGAAGCAAGTTCCTACATGGGTAGCCAGATCTGTTACCATAGCCCTGAATGTAGGCTCCTGAGAGAATTTTTTGAAGTCAGCGATGTAAAGAATTTCATGTAGATGTCAAAATCATCGCTTGGTCATGCAGAGTAAAATAGCAATTTAAAAACAGGCATACTTTGCCTTCAATTAATGAGTTGCTTCAAACAAGTTACTTACTCAACTTGGTCCCTACAATCTTTGATATTTGCAAATATTGGAAGCTATGTTTCAGACATGGTATTACTATTTTGAGTGTACGATGATGATTTTCAGCCTCTAAAGTGCCTCCAGTCAAATGACAGGCTGTGAATGACTGTTCTAGATGAACTCAAAATCATCCTCTTGAGCAATATTCTTAGTCAGAGAAGCCAATCCATCAGTGGCAAACGTATTGTCTAGGATTCTATGTCTCGTTTTGATCATCTTAAAAAAAAAATAAAATAGCGAAACTTTACCAATCCATAAAGCCAAAAAAGTGAGGTAACTGTGAGATTCTATCATTCTCTGTCGTAAAAGTATGGTCTCCCAACCTGGATTGTGATTTCTGAGAGCAGTAAGGAAAATAATCATATTGTACATTTCCCAGAAGTGACTTTTTAGCAGTAAAGATTATCAAGGTTGTCCCTTGTATGAATTTCCACTTTTGAAGACTATGAGCTGCTGCTTAAACCTTCCTCAAGCAACTCTTTCAGTGGAGGTACATTCTATAACTTATCAATCCAAGTGAAATTTCTGGTTCCCTTAGAGATGCTGAATTTCCCAAATATTTTGTTTCCTTATAATTTTGACTCTTCTTGTTTGCCTATATGTGTACACACAGATATCTTCTCACATTTGTTACTGTCTTTCAAGAAAACTAGGAAAGGTCAAAACACAGAATTAATTCTATTTGCAGTTTTGAGCACCCTTCAGCAAAAGCATGTGCACCATTTTCCTTGGATTTATTTCCATTGAGGGAAGTCCTAATCAGAGATTTTGCAATAACAGATGAAGTCACCTAGTCTGCAAACTCATAATGCATGTGGTTGTGGAACTTTTGAATTAGTTTTTGATTTATTTACTGGATGATTCTTATTACTCTGGTGGGCTTTGCAGTATAACATAAATCTTCTTCATTAGCATTCTTCATTTCAGACTTGAGGATTTTCAGGTAATCACTTCTTTCATATATTCAAGCAGCCTGTATTTGGTATCAGATAAGCATTTCTGTTCATAGCGTGCCTTTAGCAAGGGATCCTTTTAGTTGTAGTGTGTCAGCCTCTTGTCAGGTTTGCCCTTTATGTCATTTGACCTTGAGCTGAATCTCTCACAGCTCCTGTCTTTCTGTTGGGCTTAATCAGCTGTCAGCTGGCCCCAGGAGAATCCAGTTTATCTTCTCCCTTTCTTTTTTGTGTGTAGGATAACTCTAAGAACTGAATCAAATCCCCTCCGACTGGAAACACCTGGTGGTCCTCTGATCATGAGATTAAACGTGACCTGAGCAAATCAAAAGGGCACCACTAGCAGTTGTTAATCGTAAAGAGTTTACCTGACAAATACACTCTAAATGTACAGTTAATGATATGGGTTTGATCATTGTGAAAAATAATTGCATGTATGTTTATGCAATCAAATACTAATCCATAGATTGACTACTCATAAATTGTGCTTACTGTTTGATTGCTGAATCGTTCTCTTTTCCCAGACTGAAAGGGTGTAATCAAGAGAAAAATGTAATTATTTGCCATTGATCTCCCCAATGAGCATAGACTCAATCCAGCTGGACAGAGCATTGTCATTTAAAGAAGTCTGTGGTCTTGGAAGCTGTCCCACAGAAACATCTCCATGCTCTTACATATTTGACAGAGGGAGTAAAGAGAGAGGGATGTGTGAGTGGATCTGGGTGGGAGCTGTTAGCGTAGCTTCATCAGGAATGCAGGTAAAATGTCTGCATTTTGTGTCAGATGCTCTTACCTAAATTGCTAACACAAATACCTAACAGCTTTTAGTGCTTGAATGTTTCTTTATGTACCTGTCTTATCACAGAAAACAGAATTCTGTAATAAAAGGCCTCCTGTCTCTTTTCCTCCCCTGGCCCATGGCTGTATAAAAAGCTGCTAGACTTCTGCAGTGTAAAAACAGTACTTTTGCAAATGCTGTAAATTCCATTGTAGGTTCATTTCCAATTGCCTCTTCCAACTGCTGCTAGGGTTTGCTCTGCAAATTTCAAGCCCATTATGTCTGTGGAACAACCAGGTGACCTTTTGTCATCTGCCAAGGGTGTAATTTCAATACACACTAATAGAAGTTACAGAAAACTTAAAATTTTTCCCTTTCAGTAGAAAATTAATGCTTTGTTCTGCAGAGTTGATAATTTAAAAAAATCTTAGGCACAAAGTACTAATAGCAAATCCTCATGGAACAGGGAAAACAACACAGAAATCTCTCTGTGAACTTGTTCAAAATCTTTCAGAAAAGTTTTGTTGATTTGCCAGTATTAAGAATACGTAAGTTTTATTTTGTTATTTTAATATTACTGCTAAATTATAGTATCTTAAATTTGAAACAAAGCCTTTCTTTATCAATACAGTATTCTTATTAGAAATCCCACAAAGACTTTAATTTTTTTAAACTAATTATTTTAAATTATTTTTAAATGGACATTTGTGTATTATCATAATGTATCTTACGAAGTTTGTTGTAGTTTCTATGGTAAATTAAAGCTGTGTATAGAATTTTTAAGGTTTTAGTCCCTTGAATGTAGTGAATCAAAAAATTTTTATTTGCTCTCAGTTTTTCAGTGTTCCACCTGTGTGAAAACAATGTGTTTTTTAGAATTCTGCATCCAAAAGTTTTTCTCTCTTCAAGGTAAAAAATAGGGTAGAGCAGAAGCTTTTGATGGGAAATGGGAATATTATCATTTTGGATAATCTGATTTTCAACTACATTAATAGTATTTAATAATCAAAACAATCCATATTTGATGTGAATACCATTGATGTTGAGTGGATTTATTTTCTAAAATTGGAATTTTTGACTAGGAAGTCCTGGTAATATTTAAAGCATGCCATTTTACTCAAAATAAATGTTTTTTTCCCTAAGATCAAGTTGCATAATGGGAAGATTATTAGACTATTTAGTTTCATGTTTGTGATTTAAGTTGACTTAGTAATGCTGTAAAGTGTTAAGTACATGAATAAAAATGCACATTATACTTAATTGGAACATGCTTCAAGGAAGCTATTAAGCAAAAACCCAAATAATTACCTGTCATAGATAATGATACTTTCCTAAACTTGAACCTTTGTGAGATGCTTAAAACTATATGTTTCAATGTTTGCAAGTTTGGGTTATAAATTTAAAGCAAAATACAGTTAACTATGTGTTCTCCTAATTTTACAGTACAGGACAGCTGGCTTTAAACTTTGAGATTCCTAATTATTTTACATCCCTCCATTTTCAGGGCTGAGTTCATCAGGTGGTTTAAGTTCTCTTTCCTAGGAATGGTCTTGATCTTTTTTCAACAGCATTTTAGCTTTGAAATGTGTGTTTTATAAAGTATCTGGTGCTGAAGCCACTAATGAAGGATGTGGAGCCCCTAGGTTTGATTTTCTTCTCTTGAGAGCTGGTCTGCAGCCCACGTGGGGCTTGGGTGCTCTCCTCACCTCAGCAAGCTCAGAAGGGAAGGGGAGCTTCAGGGTTCAAACCTAGGGTGGTGATTGAGAGAGATGAATGCTTTCAACTAAAAACTGTTGGAGACCTGGATTGAGGGCCCCCATTTGCCTGCTGGGATTCACATTTCATTCCTTAACCTCTCAGTGGTATTGATCTAGAAGTAGAAAAAGTAATGTGCAAACAAGTTCTTTAAGAGATTAGTGGTATAACATTAACATTTAAAATTGGAGAGAGACATTTTGACAAGTAACATGCTGTGAATCAGATTTTTGTTGCTGAAGGATTGTCAGCAAGGTTTCATCTTTTCTGTGTATATTTTGAAAAGCCAAAAGAATCAGATGCTCTTGTTTCGTAAGCCTACAGAGACGTGATTGTAACCTGTGCATTGAGGAAAACGAACTTTTAACTGCCTTGAGATCATGGCCACATTATTCCCATTAACTCCAGTTGGCTTGAGAGCAGAATTTATAAGCAGAACTTCAGGGTATAGAAAAATAACAGTAGGAGATTAATATGTAAGTAACAAATACTGTGTTTCCATGGAATTGTGGGGAAGGAAGAAAAATAAATACATTTTACATATATTACCATGGATGCAAATAGATGATTCTCTATGTTGTAAGAGGGGAGGGAAGAACACTCCTGAAAATGCTTCTCAGGGGTTGAAGTCTGACATCATGCATTCTGTGTATTCATGTTGATTGGTATAAGGGGGAAAAAAAGAGTGTTCTTTTTTTGATTGCCAACTTTTGTACAATGGGAACATATGAAATACAAAGCCTGCTTAATGGGAATGTTTTTATTATATATTTATTAAGCAGTAATGTCTCTTCCCCAGATAATATATGCAAAGAAGTCATCAAGGACAATAGTTTGGAGAATTAGTAATTAAGTTTTTGTAGAATATGACACATACTACTTTTACAATCCAGTGGAAAGCAGCAGTTCTTGTAAGTGTTGATCAAATAAAATCAGACTTACTTTATTACAAAGTACTATCCTGTGGTGTATATGGGAAAGGTTTAGGTCCTTTGCACACAGCTTTGTGTTAGACAATTCAAAAGCATAACATTTTTTATTTACTTCAGTAAGACAGATGTATGATATGAACCAAATATTTGGAATAGACTTCACCTTTTTTTTGCAGGGCTTACTGTTAATAATGTATTTATGGCTAAATTGACAAAAAAGGTTCAGGATTTAGTATTAATATCCTGGAAACAACCTCAAGAGAGATTCTTGCACTGTGGGCAGATCAGTAACGCCTTGACTGTTCATCTAAGTTCTTAAAAATCCATGTATAAGGTTTTGTGGCAGCTCTCACTAGGCTCTTCTGGTGCTTCACTGTCCTTGAAAAGCCTTTGCTCTTATGGAACCTTAGTCCTTCTTTTCCTTGCTTGTTAAATTACACACAGTGTTTATAGAGGACGAGAGGGAAGGTTTATGAAAATAAACTTAAACAGACATTATTTCAAACAAATAATAACTTTTGGTCTGAATCTTAAGTTTCCCACAGGGAAGCAACAGTATCAAAGTGGACTACGGATAGCTTTACAGACAGATTGAATGCAGACCTGCACGGAGATGAAAAATACCTGGTTGCACTGTAATGTTGTCATTGGAGCTCCATCTATATTCATGTTGTACCAATGAGCAATTTCAGTGTTAGTATTTTACAATTTGGCACTTGATTTTGAAGGTTGTATTTTGAGCAGGTAAAAGCATAATTTCTTGTCTGGCTTTTTTCTTAATGAGTTTGTTAGTGCTCTTCTAGAATTCTGACTTGTGTCAACAGAAAAAAAAACTGTAAACAGAAACTTTAATAAAGCTGTTATTTCCAGTTCTAGTGCAGCATATGACTTAGCACAGTCAGGTTACTTACCCACAGATGTCATTATCATGGAATATCTTCCTTAAAACAATGACTGGATTTCCACAATGTGAACAATAAACTCAGTGCTGGAGAAAATGCTTTTGAGAAGACATCTAATAATACTCAGTATCTCTGCTTTTAGCTTTGCCCTGCAATGGAAAGTCTTTCTTTAGTTGTTGATCTGAGCCCAGTTGATCTCAGCTGTCTCTTATGATCCATGATTCTGGTTTCTTCTCTTCCTCATAAAATTTTTGTTTTCTTTTAAAAGAAAATTGACAAAATGCAACCTTGCTCTCCCGTTTTCCTCAGGTCTTTTCATACTTGTCCCTAAATCCTCTGTTTTCTTCCTTGTTATAGCCACAGAAAGTATACTTTGGTTTATGTTGTTTAATCTTTTTTTTTACCCAGTAACATCATTCTGTCTTCTAATTGCCTTCATTTTTCTTCTTAACATTGCAATTTCTCTTATATTAGGATTTTCCAGTTCATAACTAAAAAGCAGAGTATTTTTTTTAATCCATTTGGGTCAGTATGAAACAAAATTAATTGAGGTTGAGGTTTTTTTAGAGTGAAAGGGAAAACAAAGTACTATTTTGATTTTTCCTTTAGTGAATTTGATTGCTTTTTTAAAACGTCTTGTCTATGTCCCCACAGTTTTGTAGGAAGGAGATCCATAAGTTCATTATAAAATAAGGATTAAACAACATTCATTTGTTTTTCTCAAAACTGCAAAAATATTTTGGTTTAGAAAATATTGTAGCAGAATATTTTAGTTAGATGCTCTCTCCAGATTTTCATCTGGCATACATCTACCAGTTCTTTCTGTGCAACATTTCTAAGGTACAATTATTTAGTTGCATTTCCACCCACTTAGGGTTTTGAAGCATCACCTTGGTCTTCTCAACCCACCATTCAACTGGTGAGATCCTTTTGCCTGGCTTTGACAAAGGCAGCCTTGTCCTTCTCCTATCCACTCAGGATTCTGCTGTAAAGGAATGGTATTTCTAGCCCATGCTTATGTAACATTGAATTTTTCGGTTGTTTTGCTCCTTCTCTATTATGCCACACAGAAGCCACTTGTCTTCTCTTTCCTGGTACTTCAGGACTCATTTCCACTCAACAGTCACTCATTCACTATTCCTTATTTCTAAGGCTAAACCTTACTCTGATACCCAGTGTAGTGAGCTCGACTCTGTCATAAACTGGTTTCAAAGTCCCTCTTAGGACATCTGTAAACTGTACAAATAAATCCCCATTAGGAATAGGCACTATCATCACCTTCTCTCAGCATGTCAAAGCCCTTTGAGGAGTTGGGGACCATGTTACTCAGCTGCCTGCTTTGTGTTACATCTGGTTTTTTGTGGGCTTGTAGCGTGAATCAAATTTGAGACCTAAGCTTTGAACAGTGTGAGGTGGACTGTGCAAAAATTCCTGGCTCAAAAAAATAATAAGGTGAATAAGCAGCATGAGGATAATATGTTACAATTTAAAAAAACCAGAAAGCTTAAGTAATAGCTGCAGTTGTGACAGGCTGAGGCTTTCAAGTGTGCAGTGTATACTGTGACTGCTGAATCAAGTCATCTTTCTTTTAAACTTTTCATTTTGTTCCTTCTGTTGAAGTTAGGAATCAAAAGTTTCCTGTTCTATGAATGACAAGAATCAGAGAATGAATGTATACTTGTAATTAATTTTCAGCTATTAACGATTTGCTAGCAGTTTGAAATTTATTCTTGCCATTGAATAAAGAGCTTTTGGAGAAATAACTGAAGATTTAAAATTCTGAATTTGCAGCTTGGGAGAGGGAAGTCAGAGAAATTTTTTGAGGTCCTTCTTCAGTAGTAAGAATACATTTGCTAACAACAGTGCATGTTTATTAATGAGGAACTGGATTGCTGCTTGAAGCTTCTGCTAGACTTGTGGGAAATATTCTGTTGAAAAGAACTAGTTAAAAGGTCAGTAAAAGGGATATTATTGCAAGTATCGTGTCTTCTATAATTTGAGATTCTATAATGTATGTGGGCTTTATATGTCAGCTGAAGCTACTTGCTTATAAAGTTAACATTTATCTTGATGAGGATTTGTACTATTTAGGTTTTAGGTCTGATCTTATGCCCATGTCAGCTGTTGCTGGAAATTATAGAGACATTTGGAGTCTGGAAGAATCATCTTCACAATATCATCATGACTCCTTGAAAGAGTGATGCCAGGTTCCCAAATGAGTCAAGCCATATTTGAAAAATCTGTGGACCCAATTTACATTTTTTCTGAGAGAATCATAAAGGGATGTGCTGATAATGCAAAAGTCTCTCCTCAGCTACCACATACATTGTCATTCCACTGGCTACTTGCTATCCAGTTTTTTGTTTTCTGTGGTACCACTCTTATGTGCCAGTGCAAATGAAAATAGGAACAACCATGGTGTGATGAGCATGGCGGCATAAAGAAAGTGTATTTTTTTTCCCTTTTTCTAAGGTCAATAATGAGGAGTTAAAATGATAAAAATTAGTAATAGAAACTCCCATTAAAAATGTGATGTAGTGAGAATGCATGGAAGATCTAAATTTTTTGGAAGCTTTCAGGGTGGAAATTAAAGCATTGCTTCCTGAGCTTTGGATGGCATTCTTTCTTTCCCACCCAAGACAAAGGGACTACTGCAGTTCTGTATCCCTGGAGCAATTAAATTCCTTGTAAGCTAATTTATGCTAGACAGAGTGCATTTTTCTAATTGCATGTTTTCTGTTATTTTGCTACTCATAAATTCTCCATCTAGAGAATAAACTTTACAAGGATGAATAAGAATTTTCTGCATTTTATTATCTTCAAGGTTCTACTAGTGTTCTCCATTTTTTGGACAGTAAAAGATCCAAGGTTTAATGTTTTCCAGGATGCTGACAAATTATGTTATAGGTCTTACCTTAGAAATTGAAGTAAATAGGGACCATAAAGACTGTTTTTCATCTTGTGCTGTTATTTCTCCTTAATCATGGAGCAGTGGAAGAACCTAAGAATTGTTTTGATTTCAGACCACTTTAGTGTTACCTCTAACATGTGCAAATTAAGTCTATATTAAGAATGTACATTTCTTATTGGGTGATTGAATGGAACTTGTTATTGTCACTAAGTTGCTTTCAGAATTTTCTATGCATTATTCTAAAACTTTACTTCCCAGTAACATCATTCCATGAGACGCACAGAACTTTTTATCTGTTTTATAGGGTTGTGACTCTCAAATGAGCATGTCAGAAGTGTCCTGCAGTGAAAGTACCTCCTCTTGTCAGTCTCTGGTACATGGCTCAGCTCCAGAAATCCTTATTGGCCTCCTTTATAATGCTACAACTGGAAGATTATCAGCAGAAGTGATAAAAGGCAGCCACTTCAAAAACTTGGCAGCAAACAGACCACCCAGTGAGTGAAAAATCTTTTTTCATCCTAATGCTTCTGTACTGGTGGGGCTCTTGGTAGCAAGGACTTCAATCTTAACACTTAGTCTTACCCAATCAAAATGAAATAGAGCAATCATCAACTAATCTGTTTCATGTTTTATATTTCTAGTCAGTTGGGAAATAGCAAAAATCTAAAATTCAAAATATTAATTGTAAGTTGACAAGCCTGTTTTAATTTTTCATGATGACTGACTAATAAATTACCTTTATCATAATGATTAATTGCTAAATTACTAATGCCTCACATCACAGGCCAAGAATAAAAAAGTCAGTGTTTAAAGAGAAAGTACATGCCAGTTAATATTAATATAAACATTCTGAACAGTTATTGCTGTTCCTAGAGGGATAGATATTGCAGTCTTTAATTGCCTATGTGCCTGTACATATGTGGTAATGTATGTAATTTGGGAATGTCAGTAAAGACAAGGAGCAACCACTTGAGACCTTTGGCATATTTACTGTACAGAAGGAATGTTCACCATCAGAAAGGACTTGAATTGTGTCTTCAAGCATTTGTTCAAAAATACATGTCTGAAATATCTGTGAACTTTATATACTTCTTAAGTGGAGCCAGATGGAATGTCACAGGGAGAGAATGTTATTAATGTCTCTAGCTCTTTGACATAGCTTGAGAAAGTTCAGTAACAAACTTTGTTTTCTTTTAAACAATTTTTATTGATTTTAAGATGGTGTGTCTGATTTACATAAGAGTTAATAAGAAATACCTACTTGTTCCTTTTGATTTTGTCTGGAGGCTCAGGTTTTAGCTACTGTTTCTGGTTTTTAAGCCCCAGATTAGTATGGCACTAGCAGATTATCTGCTACTGGATTATGTATTAGGCTGCCAACATTTTGTAAGTGGTTTGCACATCTCATTTCATCTTCAGAATTTAGGAAGTAAGCCAGACTTGCTACTGATGCTCTCTCCTCTTTCTCATTTTCTTGACCCATGTTTATTCTATTCATAATTGGCTCACCTTACTCTGCTTTGCTTTCTCTATACTTTTCTCACTGACAGAGCCAGACTTTGTTAACATGGCCAGAGAAAGAAGGTGATAGATAAATCTCTAATACTTTTATATAACTGGGTAACTGCCCAGAGTCACCTATTTGGAGACAAAGTATAAAAACAGATGGGGAAAGCCAAAGAGGTCCAAGGACACTGGGGTGTGGGAAGAAATGAAAGGGAGAAAAGAGACCATGTGTTCCCTTAAAGCAAAGACAGATGATTATCTTTCTGGAATCTCAGAGATGGCCAGTTTTTATTTAATATTTAGAATATACAAGATAGGAGGGGTTCAGTACTTGTTTTGAAAACAGATGCTTATTCCCTAGTATGTTAATTTCCAAAATGTGCTCAGTGGGTCCATGATGTGTAGCTAACAGTTGTGAGTGTCACTGGGGTCAAAAATCTGTTTGAGATTTCAAGAAAGGAGCATGGAACATGGCACGTAGCCCTGTAAAACCATGTTCTATCTAACATTTTTGGAGGGAAGAGCTTCCATGCTATCTTTTGTCCCCGTGAAGGATAGGGAGAAGATTTGATATTCGCAATTACAATAGTCCAGTTCTGTTTAGGCAAATGTGGGTTCAGAGTTCTGTTGTTTCTAGAAAGCTAGAAACTAATGAACTTTCTGGGTCTGGTAAAACCATGCACAGAATATTGTGGAATCCAGATTTCCCCTTTGGGCTGTTTAGTGCCATCCCCCTCCCCTCCTCCCAGAAGTCATGGCACCTTTTAAACTCCTGGACCCAGGTCCATGCCACTGCCATATCCTAACTCCCTGTTGATTGTGAACATCTGCCAGCCTCAATCTGTGCCATCACTTCCACAAAATGAAAACTAAGGCCCATAGGGAGGATGAGGATGGTGATGATGAATAAATGTCCTGGTCACATTTGTTGTTTGGACTGTCAGTGGTCCAAAATCCTGAGAAGTGCTGCAAAGTATATGAGCAGTTCAGTTTTCATTCATGTATTGAGGAACTGTGATAGAAATGGAAGCAATTATTCTTTCCCATATTTCTGTAGTCTAGGGCTGGGGAACTTCTGAATTTTTGTGAAGTGCTTTTTGCAGCAAATATGAACTGTATACTAAATTTCTACTTCTTGTTAGTACATGCTCCTCTACTGCATATTTATGTTAAGTAGTAACTCATGTAGCAATTGAGTACAGGCAAATGGGCCAAATCCTGCAGACAGTAACAGTGGATGTGTCTTCTTTGTTTCTCTGTGTGACAGTTAATATTTTGTCTGAGAAAAAGGTGCTTCTCAGTTTTCCTTAAGGTTTAGTTGAATCAGAGTATGAGCTTTTGCATATTAAATGCATGTGTGTGTATGCATGCACACACACATTTAATCCATAAATATGTGGATTTTAATAAGCAAGATCTTTACATCCTAAATAGAGAACCATGGCTGAATTTCAGATATAAATGTCCCTCAGCTCTTTTTAGAGATTACATCAGAGTCATTCTTGTGCCCAAGTTCATCACTACTCAAGAACTGAAGTATTACAATCAAATATCAGTAACTAGAAAAGCTAAGGGCAAAACCATCTTGGTTTTCAGTTTAATGATTTTCCATTTTATTGCTTATAATATATGAAGTTTAATTACTTTAATGTGCAGTTTTTCTAAATATGCTGGAGTTTGCATGAAAAAGCATAAGGTTTGATAAGGATATAGTGATTTTTACCCAATCTGCTATAACTTAATCTTTGCAGGATTCTTGCTATGGTAAGTGTGGCTTAGAATCCAGTGTCTAAGTTAGTCCTAAGATAACCCATAATGTAAGCAATATAATTTTTGTTAAAGATTACACAAAAACTGCACAAAATTTCCATTTCATTAAATTTTACCCAGCAATCCTTTTGTTCAGTCCTTTTTCTGGTCTATGATGCCAAGGTTTCATGTTCTTCCACCCCAGTGAATAGTGTTTCCTCTTAAACTTTAACCTTTGATCCTCTCTCACCCAACTATTGACATCTGGTCATTATTTCTTTTACTGCTTTCCACCCCCTGTTGTCAGACGGACTGTTCTGTTGTCTAAAACACTTGATAGGTGGACAGGTTTATATAATCCGAGGTGAGTTCCTGTAGAAACTAATTGGATGTTGTCTTTTTCATGCAAAAGAAACCTGCCAGCAGTAAAATATCCACAGCTGCCTACCATACCAGTTTATAAAAGTATATGTTTATTTTTTGTGGCACTCTCTAATGCAAAAGTTGCATTTATCTCTGATTATGGATGTTGGGGTTTCAGTGTACCTGCAAAGTGAAAATACTCAGTGTGGGGTTTTTTAACATAAACTCCAACCTTTAATTGATATTATCCATTAATATGAAGAGACAGGAATAAAAATTAAATATGAGATTGTTTTATACGAATTTGTATTTCCTATAATTTGTTAACTTCATGAAATGTGCTTCCTTCTGCAGGAGCACGGTTTGGTGCTTTTGGTCCCATGAAAATAGACATAAAAATAAGGGTTTATACCCGAATGCTAACACACAATGTGTGCTAACTCCATTACTTGCATCAGCTTCTTAAATGTATGCTTAAAAGCACCATACAAGCTACTTTTTGAACAATCATCTTGAATTATGCAAAAACTTGCTTTTCTTTAAACATGCAGTAAATGTATTCCTTCATGAATCTAGGAAATAATAGGGTTTTTTGTACTGTGTAAACTGCCATCTTTGAATGCACTTTGCTACGTTTTGGTTTTCAAAATAAATAAAACTGAAAAGCCCAAAACGAGAACCACATCCATGCAGAGATTACTCTTAAGCCTTTTATCCTGGCTGTTTTGATATCATCGCTGCATATTGACATAATTTTTTTTTCCTCTTCATTAATTGCCTTTATTCCACTTCATTTATCCATATTCTTTAAAATTTCAGTGGTATGCTTTACAGTGTTGTGGCTAGTTGGAGCTTGCTAAGTGTTAATGCAATTTAAGTGTGATTAGACTAAACAAGGGGGGTCAATGGGAAGAGGATGTATACCTTTAACTTAACCCATGTACATAGTACTGGAGCTAGTTCATTTGTTAGTGTGTTCGTAATATTTTATTTACTTGTCATCTCTCCATGTGTCCAAGCTAAGCTGTGTTCAGCCATCCTGGTATACACCACATCCTTGTTCTTTGCAAATACCTCATTCTCCAAATCCTTCATTCCAAGGTGTCTGACGTCCCACAATGTGACTTCTTTTGTAGATACATATGTCAAGTTAACACTGCTGAACTCGATGGGGCAGGAGATGTCCAAATGCAAAACTTCAATCCGCCGAGGGCAGCCGAACCCCGTGTACAAGGAAACCTTCGTTTTCCAGGTGGCACTGTTCCAGCTCTCGGACGTGACGCTCATACTGTCCGTGTATAATAAGCGCAGCATGAAGCGGAAAGAGATGATAGGCTGGATTTCCTTAGGTCTCAACAGCTCAGGAGAAGACGAGCTCAATCACTGGACTGAAATGAAGGAATCTAAAGGACAGCAAGTCTGTAGATGGCATACTTTACTGGAATCGTAAGGGATGGTAGAAAGTGCAGCTGTGGCTCTAAGGGAGCCTGTTCTCCCAGGAAGATGATCGTCCCTGGTCGCAATCAGCAGATTCGTTGTGGGAGTAAAAAATGGAAATTGTGGTCAACATTCCATCATAAAGGATGCACAACCTGCAAAATGGTGGGATTTAATACAGAATCTTCAATCGGTGTCATGAACTTCCTTGGTGTCAGAGGATCCTTGCTGTACACAGATACGATAGCGGTCCCTTCCCCATCCACCTGATGCTGTATTTGTTTGGGTTTGTTTTGTGGTTTTCAATTCAGAAACATTTTGTGTGAGGTTCTCCAAATTAATGTAAGCTCCTCCTTGTGTATCTTTTGTATTGCTTTAATACTGTAGCTTCTGACCTGCCTGCGTTCAGATTAAAGGTCAATAGTTTGCACTTTGAGAAAAAGTTAATGGTCTGTAAAGCAAAAGCAAAAAAAAAGAAAAACCACTGGTGAAAGAACACTTAATAATATAGCAAATAGAAATATACTGTTGTTTTGCTCTGAGTTTCTTTCCAGGAGCTTGGTAAAGTAAGTTTTCATTTTTTGATATGCAGTTGGTTTGAAAAATACTAGCATTTGAGCATCAGGTGAACTTTGACATCAAACTAATGTTTCTTCAATCTGTGACAGGAACGAGCTCTATATATGGCAAAAATTGGGTTTTTCCCTCTTGCCTGTACTTCTGCCTAATCCAAAGAGACCAGATCATTAGTTTGGTCCCTTCCAAAACTCCTTAGACAGGTTGTACTGTAAAACTATGTAACTTTCTGTTGAAAGCACTTCCTCTATTCATGTATTCCAATGTAGGAAGCTCATAGAGCACGACTTTACTAAAATATATTTTCATTAAACAAATTGATCCAGGTTTCTTTAAAATGTCAGCAGTTGGAAGTTAGGTTGAAAGACTGTGAAGGAAGTGGCAGCAGTTGAACTACTCTGAATGAATGCAAAATACTATGGCTTTGCTTGAAACAGGTATCCATTCAGGTCTCTTGTGAGCTGTTTTAGGCATTACCGTATGCTGTTTGTTGGAAGTAGAAAACAGACCAGGAGTTTTTACCTTTCTTCTTGAAGAAGAGAACATCAGTCAGTTATTTTTCTAGTGATTTGCCAGCAATTGAATGAATTTTCACACACAAAATAGAAGTTTGCTTTGCTTCTGTTCAGGTTGGGAAACACAGCTTTCTAATGATTCAGTTGAGCAGCTGCAGTATCACCAGATAAACACTCATGGCATCCACCAAAATTGGGGAAATATCAGTGCTTCTGAGGTTCCTATTTGTCCCAAAGCTTTTAGCAGGACTCACACTAATTTATTGACTGCTGAATATAATTCATACTACTAAAATTATGCATTACTGAGTAAATGTATTTTTAAAAAGCTTCCCAATTTAAATATTCTTTTTGCTTGTAGTTACAAGTTTTGTTTATTTTTAATTGTTCCTGTAAAGAAAGCAAGCAATTTCTTTTTTCTTATAAATGATGGTGATGTCTTACTAATATGAGACTTCACTGACTGTTGTAGCATTTGGTGGGTAGAAGAGTAAAGTGTTGGATTTTGTTGAGACAATTGGTGTTAGTCTAAAGTGTTCTCATTAGGACAGATGTGTTCCTCTTGAATTCCTTTATAATACCTTTGAACAATCCTGGCTTTGGGGTATACAGACAGTCAAGTACAGTGAGACTGTTGATGGTGCGTATGCTGTAATAAAGATATTTCACGTGGTTCTCAAATTCTCGCACTATTTAACAATTTCATTAAGTCCTTTTTAAAGGATTTTGTAGTTCCACGTCTTGGTTTATTTGGTGTCTTTAGCGTGATTGATTTGCAGAGCTGCCAGGCTTTCAGTTTTTGTTGATTTAAAGATTTAAACATAATTACAGGCCTTTGGTTTTTGGGTTTTTTACCTCCTCATTGCGCTGCTGCTTCATTTACAGAAGCTTTATTTACTAAATATAAATAATGCAAAAACTTTCTTTAAACAGGAATGGTCTTACAGTAATACAATGCAGGTTGTCTCTCTCGGTCACTTTTGTTAGTCCAGTTTGAGAAATGTGATGTTGAGTGTAGAATTTAATACAAAATCAGCATTAATTTTATATGCATAAGGAAAATGCTCAGATTTTCACAATCTTTTCAGCTTTCCATATAATAGAAGCAATGATGTAGAAGCTGTTGTAAAGCAGTTTTTCATTGGATGTGGACGTGGTTTTATCTATTCTGTTTGTGGATATTTAGATGCTCTTTCCTAAAACTGAAAATTGTCTCTTGGTGGTTGTCTCTTTGTACAGGTTTTGTTATTTAAAATAATGTACAATATCGAACAGCAAGAACTGGGTCAGGTAATTCCAGTGGAAAATATACTTAACATCATCACTGAACAAACGAAAAAGTCAGTTTGGAAGGTGCAGCAAATAACCTCTTACAGAACCAAACTAAACTAAACTGTGTCATGATTTGGGTTTTTGTTTGTAGGTTGCATTGCTTCAGCTTTGCATTTCAGCATTTAGATTTCCAAGGCACTGAAGTCTTAATTTAGATGCAACTGAGATTTATGGTACTCTGTGTTGGGCTCATTTGGGAAGAGGAATCTCTCTCTAGGACTTTTCCTCAAGTCTTAAGTTCCTAAAGACTTTTCTGGGACCAGCCTGTGCTTCACAGAAGAAGGATTGATTTACTTGGATTTATACTGTACAAAGGCTAGGAACTGAATGTATAAATAATGGAAATGAATATTTCATTTTTAGACAGGAGAATATGGATTTGCCATGCAAAACCAGTCACACCAATAATTGGATTCACCTTGGGATTTTTGTGAGTTAACTGTAGTACCAGTAGCTATCGTGTTGGGTTTTTTCTTCCTAGAATCTGTTCTTATTATTTGATTTGTCTGCAGTTTTGTTTTTCATTGCTTATGCAAACCTACACCTTTGTATTTGAGATCTGCCTTCAGCTATTGTGGGTTTTTTAAACCCTCCATAAGGGCTTGCACACACAGTGTGGTTTTGTGCATTCAGTTATGTCTTAAGCACAGAACAGAATTGCTGAAGAACAAAGTATTGGTAACAAATTAGAGGCACTTGTATTTTCCCCAGAGTTGGCCGTGGTTTTTTCATAGCTTTTTGTTGTTTACCTTTGTTCAGAAGTACAGTAAGTACTTGAAAAAATGTATCAAATTAATTACTTTTCTGTGTGCCAGCAAACCAGGTAGAAATTGAAGATCTTGAATTGAATCTGTTTCCTGTCAGTGTAGCCTTAAATAATTGTAGAACAGTGACGTTCCTACAGATTCTATTCTTGGAAGTATTGCATCCTTTCTGTATATGATCTGTTTGGTTTAGTGCTTAGAACATTTCACATAGGCCGTCCTAAAGTATTATAAATGTGAAAAGGTTGGTCAGATCCTTTCTGTTAAGGGCAAGGTTGTGAAGGGCAGGCCAGCCAAGCATGAAATCACTGCACCGAAGGAGGAGAGGTTGTGCAGCGCCTGCAGGACATCGCTGCCTCCCGCGCCCGTGGAGCAGGAAGGCAGCAGAGCCATCCTGCTGCTCCCGTTCTGCCAGGGGGCATAGGGAACGAGGGGAGCCCTGGAAAGATGCAAAGCTTGGTCCCCGTGCTGCTGCCTCGTGCTCAGGATGTGAGATGCCCACGCTGTAGCTGCACGGTGAGGTCTGACTGCAAAGGCAGAAGCAAGGCAAGGTGTAAGCTCTACTGTGGGAGAAATATGACACAATTTCTAAATGACATGAAAGTCCACTAAACTCATTAATAATTAGATTTGGAAATTTGGAGAGCCCTTGGCATGAACTTATGTGCTTTTGTGGGAGCTAAACATTGTTATCAATTTAGAAAATACTTGAGATGAAAACAAGATTTTATGGCATTTACTGTTGGAAATATTTTTACCTGTAAATTTTTGCAATGACTTTTGATGGCAGATGCAATGTCAGCATCAGTACCTTCCCATTTTCACACCTTTGGAGCAATTCTTTTTGTTGTCTAAAATTTGTTTGTGCTCTTGATTTATTCTCTTTTCTCCCCAATGGCTCACTCCTGCAAACTCCCCATGGCCTGGAAAGCTACCTAAGTCTCTGGATCTTAGAGGTCAGGGACACTCTGTACTTCAAGGTACTGGTGCAAAATTTCTGTCACCTCTCCAACTCCCAAAGATTTCTGAAATGCCAACTGTCAGTTCCAATATAGCGAACCAGAAGAAGAAAACTTCTTAGAGGGAGACATTTTTGTGTAGGAATTGAGCACAGATCACTCTTACACATCCTAATTCTAACAAAAAGTCTGGGGTAAGATCAGGGAATGAGGTTTGAGGGGAGGCCTTTTGGCCTGAGCTGTTCCAGCCTGAAATTAACAGAATGCCCTTTCATTGAACACAGAGTTGTATTGAACCCTCTACTTATGACACTTTTCTGGAGGAAAAAAAGCTGTCCTGTTTATGGCAATCTTTAAAATCTTGCCTTGTCTCTTGTTTGTAATGCAGACTGCCTTCCTTCTGAAGCTGAATTCTCAACAATATTTAAACATCCTTTTAATTTTCCCACTGATGTGCATGCCTTCCTGCCATTAATGCTAGTGAGAGGACCCCACGGGCTTCAAGAGGAGAGCAGACCTCACCCTGAAGGTGTGAAGAGAAATAGGATTGGTAGGTTAGAGGCATGGTACAGCCTGGCACCTGCAACACAGTCATATATGATTTCCATTATGAATGGAGGCAAAGAACCAAACGTCCAGATACTGTCACAAACTTGTTATTTAATCATTATCTCTTATTTTTCTTTCTTCTTTTCCTCAGCTTTTGAAATATTTTTAGAACTTATTATTAAAAATGTTAAAGCAGTCCCTAAACATCTTGATCGTTTTAACTGGAACATTCAGCAATGTTTATTGTTAGAAGGAGCCATCATGAATCTAATTGAGTGTCTAACTGAACTGCTAGATTTTGTAGTACACCACAGCTGGATTTCAGACTACTTTGTTCTGATGGTAGTTCTTGAGGGAAGAGTCACCGGAGCATTTTCTTGTCAGTGAATCACCAACACCCATTGAAGAGATGTGATCTGAGAGCAAGAGCATTAAAATAAGAGATGGCTTCTTGCAGTAGCAGCAACAGTGACTCATCTTCCTGTCTTGAACCTTGTGGCCCTCAGAGGGCCCTGCTCAGACAAACTGTGATATGTGAGTTGTGGAGTTCATGCATTCAGAGCAGTGCTGGTCTCTGTAGACATTGTGTGGCTTCTAAACCAGTGTATTTTACAGAGGGTAGATGGTTTTTTATTTGCCTTGGGTGAGTAGGGCAAGTGCCAACTGGCCTACAGTGACATGGATTAGTTTAGCCTTAAGAACTTATCACTGCCCCTCCTTAAATTCAAGCAGGGTTTCTTCCTTTCTGCAGACTATGCAGAAATCTTATGCACGAGTGTCTGCTTATATTATGTCTACCTGAATATGGCACAATTATTAGTGCTGGCAAGTTTAGTTCCTACATGGTGTGACTGAAGTAATGGATGAGCCTGGTACATGCTGGATCAGGTTTTGCTGGATCAAGTTTTGCTGTTCAGGCTTATGCTGGATCGATGTAGATATGTGGTCTTTATGCTGGAATGTGCCAGGAGTCAGGAAAAGTGGGTGGTACTGCTCCTGTAGGAATGAAGATCAGGAGACAGTTCTGGCCAGACAAAGGGCAAAGCTGTCTTTTAGCAAGAAGGATTAATTTGTGTCCTTGGAAGCATCTACTGGTTGAGCTGGCATAAAGGTCCTACTCAGGAGAGCAGAAGCAGTAATACTGTACCACTGAAGGAATACCTCATGGACATTCAGGGATGTAATTAATGTCATCCTTTTCTCTCTTGTATCTGAGAACAAGAGTCTTGCCCAGTGTATCAATATAATTTTTTTTCTGTGTTTTGCAAACCCCATGGACACTGACTGCATGCTGAGGGTCTGAAGTGGATTGCTTTTTAATGTTTGGTTCGTTTCCAGAGTGTAAATTTGAATGAATTTGCAGAATTAACTAGAAGCATTATCATAGCTTTGAGATGTAATCCCTAGGCCATAGTACAAGCAAGGAGCAGGGTTTTGAACCACTTTTGATTGTCAATTTTGCAAATGGCTTATTATGACATTTTAAGAAAATTTCTAAGCAGTTGAATGTATTAGGGAATATTTACAAAAAAGGAGATAGAGCAATGATCTTTTTTTACTATACAGCTAATTTGCTGTCCTTTCCAGTAAACCACAAGGTTCATTAGTGCTCGGTACTGTTTCGTTTATGATAAATGTTTTTAATGTGATTTTCATGACAAAGTGTAATTAGTGAAACCTTTTATTCAATTTTTCCCTTTATTTGCTTTTTTTAAGGAGAGATTTCTCCTTGTATAGTATATATACTTTCTTACAGAGCTTTCTTACCTATTTTTATATAAGATGATTTAACAATGTAAAATTAAATGCTCTATGAGCAAGCTATATCACTGTTAACGCAATCAAAAGTGCTAATATAATGACTAAGGGCCTGAACCTCTGCCTTTTACTCAGGTCCTGGTTTAACCAGATGACTTTCATGCTGTGTAGGACCTTTCCCTGTAAGCACTTCCATCTATTCCTGGGGATGTCTCAGAGAAAGGCACTATTAACATGAATAACAGTGGTAAAACTGAGCCTCCTCTCCATTCTTAGTGGGACATCTGTCATGAGTAAAGGCTGCTGGCTCTGTCCCAAAATATAGTTTTAGATTATAGTTCCCTTGATCTTCAGTGATTTTTGAACTTGTTTTCTGGTGACTATAAGCTAATAAATGATCTTAGTGAATACAAATATTGAATTGTGCTGTTACCAGCAAGATTATTAAAATGTGTTTCACATTTTAATTCATTCTTTCATTGGGATATAAGGAGTTGGATTTGTGAAGCATTATATTGCATAGAGATAGCACACATTCACCACATTTCTAAAAGGTATGAAATATACAGTATGTAGCATTTTCTTGCATACTTTTATACTGCCTGTACGTCACCGATGCACTCGGTGCCTTCCTTCTTTTGTATGAAACTTAATATGTAGAGAAACTGAAGTTACGGTGTGTAAGCAATGTCACTGCAACCGAAGAGATGTCTTAAACTGATTATTCCTAGTCCAGGAGGTTTCAAAGGGCAGTTCAGTTCAACACAATGCATTTCTTTGAATTTGAAGTTTTCCTCTTTCCTTCCTCGCCCCCACCTCAACCCCCGTCCAATAAACTTCCTCATATGGCTGTTTATTCTTAATTGATTCCTGTGTCTGATGTAAGTCACATGGTGTTAACCAAAGAACCAAGCCTGTTTCTAATTATTTGGACAAATAATGTTTGGACTTGCAATTACTTAAAGACAAAAATGATACGATGGATCTCTGTTAACAAATATAAAATAGGCTTCTGTAAATGTGACTCCCAGCTGAGAATTCCAAATACCTCTTTTCTGACTGGATGTGCATTGTTGTATCAGTAGCAAAGTGTTTGGTGCATTTTAATCAAAATCCTATCACTAACAAAAATATCAGTCAGTAAGTGCTGTTAGATTAGCTTGGTTTACCATGTTATACCTATATCTGAAGTGTGCTACTTTGAGAACAGATTTGGCTTTCCTGTGTCTGAAGTCCTGATGTTGTACAATAATTATCTGGAGTATGCTGGTCTCACAGGAACAGACTGATGCTGCACCACATGTACGTTTCCTACCAGTGTCCCTTCATTGTACAACTTCTGTAATATAACACACTTTTCAACTTCTGTTTCAACCTGAAATTCCTTAAATTTCAATGCATGTATAGCCTTAAACATCTAAGACACCAAGCACAGTTTTAATGGGAATAAGTTATATTTCAAAGTCCTGTTTGTCTCAGAAGTCATAGAATTATTTTTATATATCAGTCTAAGATTGTAGAAAATGGGTACATTGCAGTTGTGTTATCAACCATCCTCCTAATTATATGCACTAAAAAAAAAGGCATTTTTGCTAAATGTTTTAGAGGTGAAGTATCAGTGCTCATTTCCTTTCTTGAATTTGTTTTTGTTTTCATACTTTCATTTCTGTACAGAACCTTGGTGCCCTTAACTAATACCTGTGACTGAATTCACATGGATTTTCAGTATTCCTTGAGCTGCTTTTCTTTTTTGTTCCTTTTTAAAATTGAATAAGCAGTAATTAAAATTCCCCTAAAAAAATTCCTTTTTTTTTTTTATATATTTTGACAGTAACATAATTAGAGCAAATGACTGTTTGCAGCTGTTTATGCAGCTTATTAAAGCCTGAGAACTTTGTTTGAAACTGTCATTATAATCCAGATGAAGACATACATTTCATGGCATTTCAGTCCACATCAGGTGAAAGCAGGAGCTCTGGTGGTGGATGTGCAGATCTGCACATGGTGTGTCAGACTCTGAATCCCCGGAGGGATTTATAATTAAGTGTCACATTGTATCTACAGTATCTCCAGTTGAGTGTTGTCAGATACTTGTTGTTTTGTTTTCTTTCTTATTACCTAGCAAAAAACTACTTTTATCATTTTTGTGCTGCTGTATATTAATCTTAAGGGTTTCCAGTGTGCAAGATCAGTTTAATGTTGTCAGTTTTCTTTCTGTAAAATACCCCTGGACTTTCAGCATACACATCCCATTCCTATTCTGGGGAGAGCCAGAATGCCACCAGCTGGTTTTAGTTATATTTACCTGTACAGCACAGGTAACTTCAATCCCATGTTAGTTTGATTGAAACATGCTATAGTGTATTTTCAAACTTTGGATCTGTCACAACATTAAAATAGTAATTTTGCATATCTGAAACTTTGCAGCTGTGGATTTGTATATTTTGTTTACTCTATCTCTGTGAAATGTATTTTTGTCAGTTTGAGGACTTTGGATATTTCAAAGTATTTTCTGTACGTGAAATCAGCTTTTCGCATGTGAATTTAATTGCTGGAAAGTATTTGAAAAAAAAAGGAAAAAATCACTTTTAAAACCTGTTGTTGTCACTTTCCTTTGGAGTTCATTACCTTGTAAACAAAAACAGACTTCACTGTTCAGAAGATAGTAACGCTTGGTCAACCACTGGAACTGCTGTCTGCATCAAAGAAAATGTCTTGTTTAATTTTGGCAAGGTAATCCTAGCCCTTACACACATTTTGGCTCTGTTTACAAATTTCCTAAGTTTCCCTGATTCCCTTTCTGTTCCCCACAGTCTTTGTTGATGTCATAAACCTTCTGCTTAGAGAACTTTAAATTAACCAGTGTGACAATGTTCTAACAAATATGATGTGTATACTGGCAAATAAAGACACACTCAGGTGATTGTTCTGTTTGACTTTATACAGTTTCCTTCTGGGGTCATCTGTGGTTCTTTGCTTCTTTGTCCCCCATGCATTTCCCAGAAATGATCTCGTCTGACATATTTATGCTTAACTTCTGCTTTCTAAAGAACAAATAGGATGAAATAATTGAGGTTTGATTTAAACATGAAAGAACACTTGCCATAAGTAACAATGATAATTTTACTGTGACCCAATTTAGATCTACTGTACTATCCTCTGATGATTTTTGTGATACCTATTAGAAAACAAGATCTGGGCTTTCATGGCAGCTCAGCTTTAGGAGGTGTCTGAATATATGTTCAGACATATATTTTAATATGTTTTAATATATTTTCATATGTTTTAATACCTACTAACATGTATGAAAAAGGAATTGTTAGAACAATTAAAGCATTTTTTCCTATCCTAAATGTGGGAGCACTTAGTATAAAAAGCTTTTATTGGTTCTTCCCATTTCTGCAGATGAAAGGAGCATGGCCCAGTGACTTTTACCAGATGAAAATGGAGAGAGGAGTGCATTTCTTTGCTGTATGATCCTGACTCTCTGGACCTTCACCATCTGTGCAAATCTTGGAACTCCTGGAAATAAGATAAAATGGTACTTGCTGCTGTGAAGGGTAGCATTTTCCAAAGGCTGTACAGCTAAAAATAACATGGCATTCCATATGCAGACAGCTACATATTTGGTGTTTGAGAAACTTTGAACAGAGCACTTGTGACCATATTCTCTAGAAGATGTCACAAGACCTTTGGTATCCTTGTCTGTCAGAAAAAATAGCAACCCAGGAGTGTCTTCTTCTAGATTATATAAGATCTGTTAACAGGTGATAATGTGAAAAATATTCACTTTAAAATGAGGATTTGTGAAGCTATGAAAACATGGCAGAATAAGTGAAATAGGGTCTGTTGATTGATTGTTGGTCACCAATTATGAGCAGCCATTTTCTACTCAAAGATCACAGAAAAAAGAGCTACTATGCAGCTTCAGCTGCATGTGTGGTACCTTGTGGTCACCCATGTTTCATACAGGTAACTGAGCAGAATTATGTGTAATGCCCAGAGTTGGTAATTAGTTTGTTATGAAACAGTAATTGCTTCAGACAGGTTACATCACTTCTAAGCAAATACTAGTTTACCCATCAAAGGTTTTCTCTGAGTAATTGTCTTCATGTGGCAAATTCCACATTAGATAGTATTGAAAATCCTTTGGAAGTCACTACTTAACTTGGTCCTGAAGGTTCCTGTGGGCAAAGGCTATTTTTTTGTCATTTTTTTCTCTACTATTTTTGTTTTTCAGTCCAACAGTGCAGTTCTAATTTAGTGTTCTAGTCATATTAGACATTTCATTTTATTTGTAAATTAGGCCTCCCAAATGGATGAGAGTCTTGCTAAAGCATTTTGTTACCTGATAATGGTATTGAGTAGCTGCATTTCAGCATAGGGATTCAAAAACCAAACTTACTGTTGTTTTGGCATGAGAATAGTAAGGACAGAAGGAAGAAAAATTGCAGAAATGAAATAAACCCTCATCAAGTAACATCATGCAACAAATCAGCTGGGCTTTAGATAAATGATTTATTATTAAATTTAAAACCTAATAGGTTTGTGTGTTCTGAGTGTAGTTTACACTGGTTTGTTTTCCGCTTAATTAGAAGCCTTACATTTCATCTTATTAATAATGAAAATCCTCTTGTCAAATTGTATGAGATCATGTTGAACTAATATGTATATTTTAGAGGCAGAATAAAATTTCCTCTCATAGCCTTCCATATTATTTCATTGCATTATGCAAAAATTATATTCTGCTTTTAATTTTGCTAGTGTGAAGTAAGAAAACTTCATCTTCCATTCCTGTCTGAGAAACTCCTGGTTACAAGAACTGTGATGAAGAGAGTCCAATCACTGTTGCCCAGTGTTTGCAATTAAAGGTTACTCCAGACAGAAATTCAGAATACCAGGCCAACTGAGCTTTACAAATGTAGTGAATGTGAGTATAAGAGATAATAGTAATCATATCTAAAGTTATATCCTGTGCTATCAGTTCTTGTTGCAGTGTTCAACAGCCTAAACATGCCAAAGGAGACCAGAGTTGTACTCTGTTTGCTGTTAAAGTACACATTTCCCATGATAGCACAGCATTTTCATCTGCAGAGACCTAAAGTACCAATAGACTAAAACGTCAGTCACACAAGCCTGTGCTAATTAATGCCTTCACCAGAAAATGTCTGGCATTCTTAGGAAATCAGGGAGATACAAAATGCAGAATTCATTCATTCATATTTATATTTAAAAAAAAAAAAAAAAATAGGCAGGAAAAGGAAAAGCCACATAATCAGCTGTTTGATAAAGCTCCAAATCAGTCAGCTAGGCTAAAGGTCATGAATATGTAGCTAGATCTTAGTAAGCCTCAGTGGCAAATCATCACACACGCTTGCTGCAGTTTCCTGAGACCGTATAAAGCACTTGGGAGCACAAGCCAGGCCAGTAGGCTGAGAAATGGCATTAACCATTCAGCCTTTGCCATCTGTCACCGTGCAGCCAAGCAGACACTTCTGATGGAGTCGTTCTGTGTCTCCTCATCTGGGTTTTTAACTGAACTTCTTCACATGGGGCTTGCCAGCAAATACAAAGTACTGTCACCCACAGCACTGCCATTCTTATTCTCATTGCTAAAATTCCTGTTGTCTTCCACATCATTGATATATCCAGGCAGTAAATGACCTGTCATGCTAGTAAATTAATCAGTGAAACTGATGCACATCTTTGAAAGATAGCATGAAATACTTTGTAAAGCGTTACTATATGGAAATTGCAGCCCATGGTATTATATCCAGAAGAATGCTTTTCTGCTTATGCTTAAACATGCCAGATACGTTTGCTGAACACCTTAGTTCTGCAGTCTTTCAGTTATGCTTACTATCAGCAAGAGTCACTGAGGGATCAGGATACAACCTAAAAATACTTTTTTAGTTTTCAGCGAGATCAGTTCCCCAGTGTGACTGAATTGGAGCCTAAATGAGTGCCAGCGCAGGGCGGGGGTGGAAGTGCACAGCTGGAGCTGAGCTGTCCTTCCCCAGCAATCCGTGCTTAGCTCAGCTAAATACGACATGGAAATCACTACCTGAGGAAGCTGTTCTGAGCAGGGAGGCATTTTACTGCTGACAGTTGCCTGTTGGAATATAACCAAACACCTTATTTTGAAAAAAAATCTTGTAAAAGTTGTTAAAGTTAAATCCATAGGTGCAGGGCAGAAGCGGATCTAAATACTTTTGGAACACCAGAGAGTCATTTTGATGGGACAGAAATCGCTACTTGTTTCTAGTGTAATAATTTATCCTTTAAAAAAAATCAATTTGAAAATGTATAACAATGTCATATTTTAAAATGCTGTCCTTTTAATACAGTTGATGTTATTTTGGGGGTTCTCCTAAGCCTCCAACAACATTCCCTCTTTTTTTTCCCCTCATCTTCCACCCCCAGAATACTTGTCCCACAGCAGGACCCCCTTCAGGGTCATAGGTTGCCCTTGCCATCTGACACAAGAGCAGAAGGATTGCTGCTGCTGGTGCTTGGACCCCGGGGAGCCTTTTGGGAGGAAGGGTGGTTGTGTGTGACCACGTGGGAGCATCAGCACCACTAGGAAGCTGAGCGAGAGCAATTACTGAAGGTAGATCAGAAGCAGGTGTTTCCAGACAACCTGTAAACATCCAAGGATGCTGGTATCCAAACCTCTGCCCATCTCACAGACCTGCTGCACTGCTCCCTTCTTGGCTTTTCCATGGAATGGGGTGATCCACCCTTAGGCAAACCTTTCGTTGCCAGAAATATTTCCAGGAATTGTTCTCTGAGTGCATATCCTCCCCTCCCTAATTATGCAGAACGTTTTGCTGAAAGCTTTCTCAGTAGGCAGACACGTGGCGTAAGATCGACTGTGTCAAGAGCCTGAAATGCAGAATGTGCTCCAACTGTTCATTGTCATTCTGGACAAACCAAATTAAGCATCCCCAGCAAATGCTGCCATCAAAGAACAAAAGCTGTAAAGTGATTCAATGAATTCATAGTCCATGTAACCACCGGATGACTGGATTTCTGCCTTGTACCAAAACTAGGAATGCCGTTGTTTATGCCAGGGGTGGATCTGAAACAATGTTAACGCATCGTGGTGGTCTGCAGTTCATCTTCAGCCTTCATTTGTATCCACTAACTCCATTTGCCACTGGATTTCTCAGCAAGTCTATTGCACGTGATCTTTTCTGGTTTGTTTTCTCAATACAGTGTGGAGTTGTGCTGGTCACCATAATTAATTAATTAATAATGTCCTTTTGAAACGTTAACAGGCACTAATTTTGGTATATAGTCCTGGGTCAGGTAAGTGTACTGATGTTCCTAACCTAACCCTGAAATCAGCCAGTGTGACAATGAAGCCTAGAAAGCTCTTTGCAGTTCAAGCCATGGCTGCTCACCAGTTTAAGGGAGGAGACAAATCCATCAATCCTAGTTTAATGGGAGAATTTTCAGGTAGACAGTAATTGAGTTGGAATTTGGCCAAAGCCTTGGGGTTAAAGAACCTACTGTTATGAAATGTGTTAGAGGATCTTTAATGAATACAAACAATTGAGATCACAGTATCTTCGCTTCTGCAAGGGGCAGCAGAAAATTCTAGTTTGCCTCCAGAAATAATCTGGTGCCTGCAATCAGGCTGGGGCATTGAAAAAAAATACCCCACCTTCTGAAACACCAGAACCATCTTTTTGCCAATGAAGACCTCAGTGTGTTGACCTGTAGGAGGAGTAGCTGGCCCATGTATTTTAGTAATAACCCTCATGTCAGTACTGGGAAATATCCACTAAGCAAGTAAAGAAATCCTTAACTAACTCAAATTGACTTACATTAGATTCAACTAAGTTGGGGATTTCTTCCCTCTTTTTTGATCTCAAAAAATCTGCTGGTTTGCAGAATAATTTCAAACAGATTTATTAAGCCCTTCAGTTAGGCTGGACGAGAAGAACATCTCCACACTTGATGTTTTCCATAGATAGGTATATCCATATCCATAAGTTCTTCTGGATTTCTTACACATATTTTTTTTCTAAATATAGCTAAGGGCTGGAAATAGGGGCATGACTGGAAAAGTCCTTGGCAGCCTAAACATGAGGGAAAATTGATGCCTTACAGATACTAGAATTGTTTGTCTTTGAAGCTCTCCGGGTGAAAAGAATTGTGTCAGCCAGCTGAAGCCCAAATGTAAGTTACTGCATGCACAGAGGGGGTTGCATTTTGTTATTTTAAACCACATTTAGTGTGGGATACTTTATCAACTGAATCAGAGAAGTCTCTTTAAAAGCAACAGCCTTTAAAATGCCTATGAAGATATTTACTTCAGAGATTTAAATAATTATGCAAGTCAAACTTTATATGGGTGCTTAAATTTTTCAGTATGGGACTTGAAATTCTGGATACATTATGCTGCCTTGCATTAGGACAGCCCCCTAGAGCAGCAGTGATTTTGTAATGCTACCTGTTAAAGCTAAATTCTTGCTAAACTAGCAGAGGTAATGGTTTATTTGTACCTTCTTTAAGTATGCATTTTCATTTAAAGTTCATAGTGGGTGTGTAGTTCCCAGCACACTGACAGAGAAGGACCTGACATACCAAGTGTCTCCAGGAACTCTGGAATTATTACAAGCTGTAACATTTACACCTCTGTGTGTGTAATGCCTCAAGTGGTACTGGGTGAATCATACTTAGGCCAACCAGTGCACTGCTACAGAGTAGGCCTGAGAGTGAACCTCAATTCCAAAATCTGCCTTAAAATTTATATATTTAACTTTGGCCTTCTATTAAAAGGAGCACTTCCTCTATACAGGCATACTTTGAAACACAGTATGTGTTCTGTATCACCAGGATTAGATTTTGGAAGGTAAAATCAACTTTATTTAAAAACATACACAGTATGTAAACTGAGTAAGTAACTCAATTTTAGTGCCCTCTCTGAGATTCCCTACATTCCCCTAATGGTTTCCTCTCCAGCCTCAATCCTTAGAAACAAATAGACAGCAAAACCTGGGGATGTGGTTAATTCCTTCAAGATGACATAGAGTTGGAATCCAATGAAATATTATTCTCCCTTTTATATATGATTTTTGGTTTGGATTATTCCAGGATACTTATCCTTCTCTCTTGGAATAATTTTGCTTTTGGAATGATTTCAGACAACAAACACAGTACACAGTTTGACTTACTGCAACACACTGGCTCCCAGAATAACTTCTACCAACTTATTTCTCAACTGTTGGCCATGCTCTGCTGGTTTTTAACTCCTCTTGTGCCCCTCAGATCTGGAATTGCTGCCGAGATATTTTTCTTGAGGACCTTTTATTTCTGATTTACTGTGTGCTTCTCTAAGTAAAGGAATTACATGGTTGTAAAGTAAGGAAGCTGCTGATGCTTTTTGAGAGCAGAACCGCACACAGGAGACCCATATAATTTGCTTTGTAATTGAGTGGTACATTTCTCAGCATCCAGATTTTTAGCTGTTGTGATTTCTCTATTAAGATGATAAATCCTTCAGAGGTTGCGATGCATTCCTATTAAAGACAACTAGGATATATTTCCCAAGCTCGTAATAATAAGTTTCCTGAGCACAGAATTGCTAGAGAATCTCCCTTAGAGTTTTGTGTAATCCTCCAGTCACCTTGTGCAAACTTCTCCTGGGATGTAACAGAAACTTGGCACCTTCTTCTGGCTGTCCCCAAGCTGGGCTGGTGCTTCTCGGAGCTGTGCCCTGCACCGTTGCTGCGAGCTTGTTTTTGTGCTTGTTTTTGTCTTTGGACTGATTGGATCTTTCTTCTGGAGGCCAGGCTGTGCCAGCTTTATTCGGGCTGAGCAGTCCCACTGTGCTCAGTGAAACTATTCATGGAGCGAGGTGAGCTTGAGGAACTGCTCAATGGGAGCTGGGTTGGCACCGTCTGGCCCTTGGAAGCAGAGAGAGGAAAGTCTTTTCCTCCTTTTGTGAAAAGCAGAGAGCATGTGTAACTGAGAGGGATGGTGAACGGGAATGTGTCAAGGAGAAGTAGACATGGGAAGGAAATGAACCTTTGATTCATTATCACGGAACAGCAGCTAAGCTGGAGCCAAAAAATACTTGAGAGATTTAACATGAGATCTGAATTTTATTTTAGAGTTCATGCTGCAATTTCATTGCAATGACAAAAATGATTCAACTGAATAATTGAACTGAAGCTGATAATTATTCAGTTTTTCTTGGTGGCTTGATGGATGAACTGATATGGAAGTTTAAAAATCTCTCTCCTTTTAGCAAAAAAAGAGTCAGTGTTCTGCTCCAGAGTGCTTGCTTGAAAAGGATATACATTGTCTTTGCTGTTGCTGCTGCAGATGTAGGTGAATGTGGATATGGACACTGGAGTGAGTATCAATATACTGTAAAACCTTGAAAATATAAAGGAATATAGAACTGCTTCTCCATATATTTTCTCTGTTTGGGTTTTTTTTTGTTGTTGTTGTGTTTGTTTTGGTTTTATTTTGTTGGGTTTTGTTTTGTTTGCTTTTTGGGTTTTTTTGTTAAATTTGGAGAGTAGTGCATTTCATTGAAACCATGAGTATTGCTGCACAGGTTTGTTTAAACCAAAGCAATTGCCTGTCCCTAGCCATTACTCATAGCAGTGAGAAAACTTCACAGGACTTAGCTTAGGCATCTCCCAGTCCCTGGAGCTTAGATGTAGTCCAGGACACACCATGTGGATAAACAAGAGGGTTGACACAGCTGTGCAGGAGCTGTGAGGAGATTTTGGAGCAGGCAAGCAGGAACAGCTTTGGGTAGCTGCCACTGCCCCAGATCCTGCTCTGCAAATGCTGTCCCTCCCACACATAACACTGTCTTCCTTTCTGGACATTGGAGACTACCCTGGTCTGGGACAGAGGAAAGTAAATTCTCATCATCAGTGTGGGGCCCAGCACTTGGTTTCCTGCACTCCTTTCACCCGTGTAGAGCAGGGGGAATATCCAGCAGGGAGCTGGGTTGCTCCAGCTGGAGCACAGCCATGTGTTCCCCTTCTCCACACACACCTGGATCTGCACTTCCTGCCCAGAACATGCACTGGAGGCTCTGCCAGGACACCTGGTCCTTCCTGGTCCCTGGGAGTGTCATCCACATTGGACTGCACTGTCCTTATAAACAGACCCTGGCAGTAAAAGTACTTCTAAAAAATGAAGTGTTAACAAAAACCAACTGCGAGTGCTGGAGGAAGAACCACTGGTGTGGATTAGAGAGCTACAATTCCCAGCCTCCATGAGGACACATGCCTCAAAACAGTTCTCTAGTTGAAAATTAATTCTCAGAGCAACTTCAAGTTTTTTAAGCTACTGCTCAAGTAAAAGGAATAATCACTTTCTGTAGCACCAGCTAAATAATTGAATGCAGATCTTAGCAGAATATTATCTGTCCAAGGACAGTGGTTGCATAATTATTTAATATGATATAAATATTTAGAGATTACTTTTCCCTTCGCAATTAAATCAATTGATTGGACTTAAAATCAAAACTGAATTTTAAATGCTTGATTTTTAAAAAAACCTTAGGATTTTTGGGTCTGCAGTGTAAATTGAAACATTAAAAAAAGCCTGTTATATTTTGATTAAATTGATCTTTTTTTGGTTACTCTTATAGGTCATAAAAGTTGAAGTCTGAAAACAGGGACACTGGCAAGGAGACTGAGAAATGAATAGGCAAGGTTATGCAAGTAAAAATTGACCCGAATGCTGAAATTCTTAAAAAAATAAATTCAATCAAATATGAAGTTTTGCATCAAAATTTTATATGTTCTCTGTAGCTTGTGAGGCTACCCCAGAAAACCTTTCTCTGAGGAGATGTCACCAGAGCACAGGAGTGAATGACTAATGCATCCCTGCCAAAAGCATCTCCTGCTGATTACAGGTCATGTGTGCTGCCCGGTTGCCCCATGAGCTCCATTGTGCATAAAAAATGGATACTCAACAGCACTGGTATCATAATTTTATAATCTTTTCATTGCTTAGACATTTCTCTTTTTCTAAGGTGTTTTATGTCTACCATGTATACTATGTTTTATGTATGCTATGGAATGAAAACGTTTTAAAATATGCTTTTAAATCAACCCCCCATGTCCCATAGCAAGGTGAGCTCTCTCCATTCTCTTTCCTTTCCAGCTCCTCACTGCAGTTGTGCCACATTGTTGTGACTGGGAGATTTTTATCCAACTTTTTGTGCCTAATCTTAAAAAATGTGTGAGACCCATTCCTGGAAGGTGCTCCCTGCAGATGCCTCAACCCAGGCAGACGATCACGGGTATTTTCCATTGTCCAGAGAAAAACAGAACATAAAGGGGTAGAAGCAGTGGTGCCTGAGCAGGGTTGGATCCTGGCTGGCCTCTTGTGGCTGTGGCTGCTCTGGCTGCTTCAGGAGGATTCTGGAAAGTGGAAAAAGCTGAGCACAACAAAAGGCTGAGAAAGGGGGTAGCCAAAGTGATTACAGTGATTTTTGACTTGTGGATCTCTAAATGTTTTCTACCATGTGCTTGGCTTTATCCCTCTGCATTGCCTTCCCTGCAGCAGCCGCCACTTCCCAGCTGATCCCTCCTTTCTGTCACTAAAATGAGCAGCCTTGCAATGATGAATATTAAAATTCACCCACTAACACTGCAGTGAGGTGGGGTCCGAGCAGCTCCTACCTCCCAGCCTGCTGTGCCACCCTGCCAGCAGATTCGGGAAGGCAACACCACACTGGTTTATCCTGGTTTTCTTCCCAGCCCTGACAGCTGGTTATAACTGGTTGAGCGATGGCTGGAGTTCAGCACAATTCAAATGTCTCAGACAGTCTATATAAACATCGTTCCTTACTTAGAGGTCCTGTTGGAAGCTGTTTCTGTTGGACACTTAGCGAATTACAGGCTTTAGAAACTACCTGGCAATGCCTTGAACCAGATGCAAAACTTCCACTAATGCAACCTTTAGAGTCTTAAGTAGGTACTTGGCAGCCAGTTGCTTTCAGGCACACTGTAAAGGGACTTTCTGGGAAAAAAAAAAAAAAAAAAATCTGACTCTGGACCAGCATCACAGTTTGTTTCATCTCGATTTGGAGTGGTTAAATAGGAATTTGCAAAGGAAATGAATGAGGGGACCAGCTTCTTTCATTTAATAGGCTTGTCTAAGTAGAACCAAGCAACAAAGGAATTCTGTGTAAGGTTTGCAATTTCTGTTGCTCTTGTCTAACCAGATTTAAATCGTCAAAAACAAAACAAACAAACAAACCCCCCAAACCAACATGAGCGAGCGTGAGCGATTTAGACTGTATGCATCACAAGTGATACAGAATATGCATTTATGATTCAAAATTTTAAACAGCTGAGAAATAAATATGCAAAGTAGATTGTTCTGTTTGCAGATGGTAATCCTGCCGCACTGATTTTGCTCAGCTGTCTGATTTTTCAGTGTCTGCATTCCTGGTTCCTGGGATTCCTGATTAAGAAATAAAATATGAGTCACGGTGCATGGCTACCTTCTGCGCATCTGAAAGGCTAACTCAGTGACTGAAAACAGATTATTAGAGGCTGATCTTGCCCTGCTGAATTAGATTCAATGTCAGGGGACTGGGAAAAAAAAAATCCCTTCTCTGCTCTCCCCTTCATTTTTATAGCTGTAGGATAAATGTTCCTGCCAGTTCTTGTAGACCGGTTTGGAGGAGATCGTCTGCCCGGCCCTCTCTGCCGGGGGTCTCTGGGTGGGGACGGCCGGCGGGCAGCCTGCTGCTCGGCAAGGTGAGGCACATCCCTTTCCCTCCCTCTCCCGAGGATGACTCAGTCGGTTATTAAAGATTTCCAGCTTCCAGCTAAAAATGGCATCAGCAGCGGTGCCCCAGAGGGAAGAAGGGGAGACGTGAGAAATGGGTTCTGTTCCTGCCTCCGAGTGCTAACACACTCACACACACTCACTCGCAGAGCTGATGTGGAGCTCATCTGGGAAAAGTTTATTTTGCAATAAGAGGGTTTAGTATTCTGCTAAAGGCTTTTGTGAAGACTGGATCAAATTTTCAGAGCCTGTTGCCAATATTTGTGAGTCATTTCCTTGGAATCCTACCTTTGGTGTTTATTTCCCTTAGAAGGAAACTTGTAAAAGAATAACAATAGCTCTCATTCTTCGTGGAAAGTAGCACACAGCAAAGTGGGAGACAACTCGCTCTTTGTTCCGAAACACTTCTGTGTTTGTTTTGTTTACTTTCTTCAGCAGACAAAAAGTGAAGAATGCAATATAATTAACTCCATAAACCATCTCATTTACGGTGCCAGTGACATGCATGTGCTGTGCACCGGAGTGAAAGTTAAGTGGGGAAGCGGTTTTAATTGGTACCGCTCTTGCAGAACAAGTGATGAGAACTGCCTGGTGATTTGGGAAGTCTCCTTATGTAATAGCAGGGCTTTGCTTTTTCTCAGCCCCGCCTGACTACCGGGACTCCTTTTTCTCTCTGACTTCAGTCCCAATAATAGCACTGGGAGCACCTATTCAGTGCTAAAGCCCCTCACAAAGGTTAACTAATCAGAAATGCTGTCGGTTACAGTTTGCAGCAGGAGGAGCACCTTTTGCCCTCAGGATACCGAGGCGTTTTGAAAACTAAACCCCCACTGAGCTAAGTGGATCCTGGACACAGTTTTTTATGTCGAGCAAAGCCACGCAGCCACCAGCGGGGTGGAGGCAGAGAGCATATGAGACATTTTGGCTAAGAACACTGGAAAAAATATTTATGCTTACTGAAATGAATACCATGGGGCTTTATTGTTCTCCCAGACCAGGCAGGCAAAGCAGCCTTAGGGAGATGGCTGCAGTAAATGTGATGGCACCTTTTCTCATATCTGCCAGAGCCCTGTGGCAAAATAAATTGCAATTTTGCTTGCATTTTCATATATCTGCATAAATTCTGGGGAAAACTTTAACTGTTAGAACCAGAATTTAAGAGTTCATTGCATATTGGCTACCAAGAGTTCTGATAGGTGACATATACCTACAAAGAAATAAGAGAGGAAACATCTTTTCTGTCAGAACAGAAACTTTCTCTTGCTCTGCCTCATAGAAACCAAAAGCAGGAGAAAGCACAAGTGTTTAGAATCCAAAAGGACATTTTCTTTTAGATCTTTTTTTTTTTTTTTCACTGAAACCCAGGGGACTCTGACATACTGGACCAGAGTAACTCCATAAAGTCTTTCTGGGAACAATTCAACGGGAAAGTATGTAAAGAAAAAAAAATCAGCATGTGGGAATTAGAAAAGTTAGAGAAATATTTGCTTTGAATGCTCTCTGGAGAAAGAGACACTTAAGCATCTGGAGTTGTATAATCTAAATTAGGGTAGAAGTTAAGATATGTTTGAAAAACTTCCATGAAAGGGCTGTATCTTGACATGGAAATCAATTTCTGATTTCAAGTTAATTCCTTTTCCACCAAACAGTAAGTCCAGCTCTAGAAAAAGAAGAGGAGCGGAAAAAAAAAAGAAAGCAAAAGGAAAAAAACAGTGGATTCCTTGAAATTCCCTGAAGTAAGGGCCAAGAAATACAGGGAAAAACACTAGACTTGGCAGGTCTATAGTTTATCTATACCTCCGAAGGATGAAAAGCTGAATTGACCGTGTTGGCACACAGACCTGTTGTTCTACCAGTCTAGTTATTTCAGCCAGCCTTAACCCTTTCATTTCGCCCTTGGATCCTGCTTCTGTTAGATGGTGTTATATACATTTCTGGTAGAGGCACAGCTGAAGAAACAGAAAATCATCCTTGCCTCGGGCCCAGACCATTTTGCTGCACCTGTCCTCATTCCCCCCTTCCCCTTGCTGCCTCTCTGATGGCTCTGGCTTGATGACTCTCCCTTACCACAGACCAGGGACTGCTCTGCACTGGCATGATGCAGTTCTCCTCAGCTATCTTATATCAGTAAGAGAAGGAAGAAGTCTCCCTGTCTGCTCCCAACCGTGGGCTGTCCCTTGGAAGTCCAGCTTTCAATTTAAATCCATCACAGCCAGTTCCAGAGGCTTTTCCACTTCTTGCAGCCTTGCTGCTTTGCTTTCCTCCAAAGCCCTGAGTGCAGGGAATGTCTTTGATCCTTTGCTTTCATTTCCTGTGTCTGGGCTGCCCCAGTGTGCTGCCCCAGTGTGCTGAGATTAGGTGTCCCCTGTGTTTCCACTGCTTCATTCATAACATTACTGCAACTCCATACATATCTATCCAAACAACAAACATTTTAATCAAGGCCCTCAGTATCTCCCATCTCTGTTTGTAACTTCCTCCTCCTTGAACCTGTGACATATCAGCCAGTTTGATCTATTTAAACACAAACTTCCAACATCCTCTTCCCTGTCCACTGCTGTGGTCAGAGCCAAGCCACCTCCTGCCTGCCCTCCTTATTTGCCTCCATCTAGTCTTTTATTTTCCCATGTGAGGTTGTCACAGTTCTGCCATAGCTGTCATCTCTCCACCATTGTCTCTACAGAATGGATCTGCACTCTTTGCCAGTGATGCTGGCGTCCTCGTGCCTTTATCTGCTGCTCCCAGGGGAGCCTTTATGCCCTTTTCCATGACGCTCTTGTCCACAGGATGCCCTGCCTCCCTCAGCTAAGTTGGCGACACCAAACGTTGTTGCATCAACCACAAAGAGCAGATAGTTTACAATAAGTTTAGCCTGGACTAGTTTACAGGTGATACAGTGGTTTGGGTTTTTTTTTAAGGGAGGTACATCAGCCTGGGTATGTGTTTGTGCCTTTCCCCTTCCTCTCGCCGGCTGTCATTGCTTCCTTAGGCAGTGGGTCTGCACAGCCTGTGTGCAGTGGGATTCCTTGTTGCTCCTGCATTGTAAATTTTCTGAAACGCCAGAAAGGTAACAGCTACCAAAACGATGGCAATTTTGTTTTCTAAGCACTGCAATCCAGATGTTAACAATGGTATAGCACAGCTAAGAAACGCTGTTCTCTCCTCAAGCCATGTTGTTACGAAATGGAAAGCTCCACACTACGTGATAAAGGCTGAACCTGCTGCAGTACTTGGGTACAAACCCAGGGCTAAACAAGGAATAGCCATCTTAAGTCTATTCCCTTGTTTTTATTGGTCTCAGTGAGACTTGCAGCTTTATAGTGATGGGCATTTTATATTTAAGTTTGGGTTTTTAGAGGCATTCTGGAACTGTATAAAAAGCCCCTTTCTCTGACATCGCATCAGCCTTTTTGTAATGTGAATGGCATCATTACAGTTCTCTCATTAACATCATAATGGCTCTGGAGGAATAGGGAGTGAAAACCCCAGCAAATGGAGTAGCCTGGCAATGTATAGCCGTCTTACTGTGTGAAACTGAACACGGAAAAAGTTTGACATTTTAACCTTCAGGCTGCTGTAGATGCCTCGGGGTCTCCTCACACTGAATGCATTTGGCTGACAAAATGGAAAAATTCTGGTAGCCTAAGGATGGAGGGCTGGGTTCAATAAAAAACTGTGCCTGGCTTCCATGCCACTGAAGCCCACACAAGGCTCCCAAATGGATTGTTCAAAATTGAATCCAGCCCTAAGTGTCAACCTTTTGCTGTAATTTTGTATAGTAAATGTATTGTATGCTCAAATGTACATCTTTCATCCTTTATTTCCAGAGGCGCTAATGGAAATGTAACAATGTGTGTGCTGTTCTGCAAAGTCTCATTGAAACCAACGGGATTTTGGATGAAATCCCTCCATTGCATAAGATAATGTAATATAAAATGGGCTGGGCTTACGGCTGGAGGACGATGAGATCTGGTTCTATTTCTGGTGCTGACACTGATTTGCTGTGTGACTTCTGGCAAGATACTCAGGAATGGATTTTGCCACCCTTAATGGGGAAAAACAGTAGGTTGGCTCTTCGGGAGCAGCTCCAGAGGTCCTGTTTGCAGAGCTGGGTCCGGTAGTGCCTCCTCAGCAAACACTGGCTTACAGTTCTGCTGTGTCCAACTCCACCTTCAAGGAGGCCGACTATTCCCATGTGCTGGGTGCTTGCAGCTCTCTTCCCACTCATTTGCAGCAGCTGGAAATCAGTGCTTCTGAACATCCAAGGGGAACAAACAGCGCGCCCAGAGTCACAAGCCCTTTTAAAAGCCCGATTCTCAGCTTCTGTATGCTGAAGCAATTCCTCTGCCACAAAACAGGACTTATTTTGTAGCTGAGAGCCACCTCTAAGTCTTTGTAATGCATGCTGAGACCTACAAGGTGTGTTTGGGGCTTTGGTTTTCTGGTGATTGGGTTTTTTTCTCCCAGGGAAGCTGTATTATTTATGCCTTGTTTTTATACAGTTTGGAAACATGGAGAATGTGCATGGACAGTAGCTGTTTATGGAAGTAAACTGGCCTGCCTCTATTAATTTTGCATGTTGTAAATAGCAGAAGCAGTTCATTTACTTTCGTGGCTGTCCAGAAAACTCAGTTTTTCAAGATAAATTAGCAGCACTGTGCAGAAGGCATCCAAATGCTTCCTTCCTTCATTCCTGCATGTTTCTGCTTGAGCTTAGAAAGACCTTTTTGTGATAAAATATGGTAAGAAAAAGATGCAGACTTGAAATCTCTGATTCTCGTTTAAGAAAAAGTAAATTCACCAAAAGATGCTGAGTTCATTATGAGCAAAGGAATCCTAACTTCCAGAAGCAGCAGTGAGTTTCTTCCAACCTTTATTCTCTCAGGACAAACACTGAGTGTTGACACCTTGCCAATGTGAGAAGATTGATGTGCCCCTGTGAATGATTCCTCCATCTGGATTAATGAGAAGAGTCCATTGCTGCTTTCTAATGATGGTGTAATCTATTTGTAACACAAAATATATGACTTTTTAGCTGGTTCTTGGGTCACTTCTTGGCCCTGCTGTTACGTCAGCAGACTGACTCACTTGTTTTGACCACTCCTTCCATGTGTTGGTACTCAGCTGGTAAGAAAAGGTGTGGGGAATAAATAATAAATGTTGTCCATGTCAGGGATAACTCTCAACAGGCCAGTCCAGTGGCTTGCTATTCCCCGTGCTGTTTCTTGGTCCAAGAAATGCAAGTAAAATGACTGAGGGCTATATGCAGTGCATTAGCAGTAAATTGGCTCTGAGGAAGGGGTTTAGGCACCCTTCGGTCCGACTGCAGTGAGGCTGGTGGCCTTTACAGAGGCAAATTGCCTGGGGACCTCAGCCGCCTGTGCCTTCAGCTCCCGTTTTTGCCCCGGTAAAGAGGCAAGGCAGATCCATGCACGCAGGCATCCAAGACACAAACAACGCACGCTGGAAGCCGTTTCTTAATAAAGTAGCAGCCTTGTGCTAGAATTTAAGAAAACAACTGGCAGATGTGAACGATTTATTTTTCCTCCCTCTTCTGCTGCGGTTTATTTTTTCCTCTTGTTCGAGAGCGCTCAGCTGCTAACACAAACAATTGCTGAAATTCCACCTGCCCACCTGCAGCCCCTCCTTCCCGCCGCCTGCTCGGGCCGTCGCCTTCCTCCGGGAGGGCTGCGCCGAGGGGAAACTACATCCCACTTTCTTAGAGAGAGGAGGAGGAAGGAGAGGGAGGGGCCGGGCCGTGTCTGGGCGCATTGTTCCGCGCTCCCGTGCCAAGAAGTAGGTGACTATGAACTCATCCCTCGCCCCTCGCAGAAAGTTTACCGCCTTCCCCCCCTGCTCCCCTCCCCTCCCGCCCGCTGGCGCGGCAGGAGGCAGCTCGCAGCCCGGCGCTGGCCCCGGAGTCCCCGCTCCTGCTTAATATTCCGCCCGCTCCGCCGATGTTGTGCTTGGCTCCGGTGGGACCGCAACTCACGGCGTGAAACCGGAGCCAATTTTCTGTCTTAGTCTCGCAGTGTTTTGACTGGAGGCAGATCCAGTTCAGTCCGATCGGGGCTAGTGGAAACAACTACCTAAGTCTCCGCTGTCTGTGTCGTTTGGGAGGGAAGAAAGAAGAAAGGAACGCGATCCCGGACTGCTGGGCGCGCTCTCTCTCTCTCTCTCTCACACACACACACACACACACACACGCACCGCAGACACACGCACCCAGACAGGCAGACTCGCCCCCCGCCGGTGCCGAGGGCGCCGTGCCACCGCCGCCGGGAGGAAATGGGAAGCCAGTGAGCGGATCCGTGCCGGTGTGTGAGCGCCGCCGGGGCCGGGAAGGGGCGGCGAGGGGAGCGGGAGCGCGGCCGGGGGGCGGCGGGAGCGGGGCCGGGGGCGGCCTGGGG
>VZSE01009968.1:840704-895172 GCA_013398275.1 Promerops cafer | reverse complement strand
GCGGGGGCCGCCGGCAACGTCGCGCTCGGCATCGGCGGAGCGGCGGAGGGGCAAAGTTGTCCGGCAGCCGAGCGCCCTGCGGCGGCCCCGGCTCCCCGCGCCGCCGCTCACACCGGCCCCCGGGCCGTGCGCTGGTCGGGAGAGGGTTTGTTTCTGATCGCCGCGAATAGATGCGAAAATATGCGGCGGCGTTCTCCTGTAGCGCGAAGGGAAATGAAAAGTATTTTGTTTGGAGAACCTCCGGCAAACCGCATGTCATTTGTCATATCTGATTTATTGCCCACAGGATCACATTACAGGGGAATTTCAAATCCTGTAACAACATCCAAGATCACATACTTTAAAAGGAAATATGTGGAAGAAGAGGATTTTCATCCGCCACTCAGCAGCTGTACACATAAAGTATGTTTTCTAATAGTCATTATTTTTACTCTGAGTTTCAGATGCTTAGTAACACTCGACTGACCCATTTCCAGAAGGCTGAAATACTCTGCTGAAATTAGGAGAATGATCCAGCTGTTTGCTCAGAAACAAACAGTTGTCACTTCTTCACATTTATTGTTGTATTGTCATCAATTGCAAAAGAAGCAAAGGCATTTCTGCATTTATAGCAACTGCAAATGGAAATGCTGAGAATAACTTTTTTCAGATTATTTTGTTCTTAGCTAGTTCATGTCATGCTTACAGAAACAGTTCTGTAACAGCATTTGAATGACAGAAAGGAAGAACATAAGTAAAAGATTCCCCACTCATATAAAACTTTTTTTCCAGGGGGGAAATAGTAAGAGGTTCCATATACCCCACACTGGTTACAAATCATGTAAAAAACCAGAATGACTTGGAAATCAAGTACAAATTCCTTCAGTATTTAATTGTGTTTATTAAAAAGCTAATAACTCCTTAAGAACAGATTAGTAAATGAAAGAATATTTTTTTTTAATGAAACTTGTCAGGGGAGAGATTAGAGCAAATGTTTCCCAGGCCAGTGAATACATAAATTTAAATCTCACTTTTTTTTGGTGAGATTTTATGCTCCTCTTCATTAAGGGCTCAGTTCTGTATGGAACTGAATGCTTGGGGTGAAGTGCTTAAGGATAGCTCATGCCTTGAGGCACCATCCTTACCCTGTTGAATCCTGCCTGGCCCATGGAGGTCTAGGGCTACCCATGTTCTCTTGGCAATGGGGGAGGGATTTCTGTGGAGGAGAAGCAAACATTAATGCTGAGCTCAGTTCCCAAAGACCTTAGAGTAGCTGAAGGAATTTTCAGCTACAGATAGAGTTGTCTGGAAATAAGTACCTGGACAAGGAAGGTGAAAAATTGTCCCGCTGTTAATTTCAGAAGATGTCCAGTCTGCTGCCAGAGCAGAGAATAAACAGCACCAAGGGTGTTGAAAAATGTACTCTGGTTAGTGAGAGTGTCACACATGTCATATCACTCTCCCAATTTTCAGCCAGGTTGGTTTTATTTACAAGATTGTTGGATTTTTGTATCAGTCATTAATTTCCTTACAAAGAGGGGGAGGAGGAATAGTTATGTAGTCTTTTCTAACAGCAATAAAAAGCAGCTGTAGAGGTATTGGTAAGTTAGACCTAGCCACTGTTTTGTGCTGTTGTTTGCAGAGGTGTAACATGTCAGAAACCCTGGGTCACCAATTTCTTCTATTGAGCCCAAATACATTTTCTACTCTGCAGCACTGAGCTCTGGCAGAGGGAGGATGCCCACCAGCTTTCCTTAAATTTCTTGCATGTTTATACCTCTGCCACCCAGTAAAGAGTTATGTTCTGAGATTACTCGTCCCATAGAGGGTATGATGGTATGGCCTGGAGCCTCTCTCCAGAGGGCTGCTGGCAAACGTGTAGAAGAAAGCCTTTGACAACTTGTTCCTACTGGTGTGTCTCCAGTACATATCTCCAGGACAATCCCAGTTCAAGGCTTGCTGGTTTGCTCCAGGCTTTTATGGCTTCACTGACTGTTGCTGCAGCAGGTACAAAGGACGCAAATGAACCTATAGGCTTAATATAATTTAAAATGAGTCATTTATTATAGAAAATTACTCTCTCTAACAAAGAGCTTCAGCTGTGAACTCGTATGAAATTATGGCCAATTTTTGTTTTTATGAGGCACTGTGCTGCTTCTAAGCCTCGCAGACATGACCAGGCTGTGGAAAGAGCTAGAGGGCTGAGGAGAGCTGAATGGATGTGAAAAGCAGCTGTGCTTTAAGCTCTTTCAGTCCTCATAGCTACGACTTCCACTCTGCAAAAATGCTGTAACCATGTGGGAAAGGGAAGAATGATCAAGCCACAGATGGGGGGATTTAGAGCAGTCTCTCTTTGTGCTGTGCTGCTCTCCTCCTACGCAAACCAAATTCTTACTAAAAATGAAAATTAGTTAATAGTGCTTACAGTAGCATGCATTGCCCCCTCTCTTATTTTGATTCCCAGGGTAGTGATTACAGGGCAGAATTCGGGGCCTCCCAGGGGCAGTAACCTGCTCATGCTGGCAGTGCTGAGAAAGGGAGTCCTGGAAGGACCATGGAAGGGAGAACAAATCTGTGGGCGTAGAGCCAGGATTTCTGCAAATCCCTATCCTCTCTTCGTTTCCTGACCTTATCCCTGCTATCTGCATTCCCACCGGTCCTGTAGAGCACAGGGCATAGTACACAGGCCAACAGCTGCTCTCCAGATGCTGGGATGCTTTGAGATGGGCTTCTCCCTGTCTCCCTCCCTGCATGCACTTCTGTGCACAAGAGCAGTGTAAGAGCCTGGCAAATGGAGACCTCCTCGCTGGAGGGCCTCTTCCCCTGGCAGCAGATGAAATGCTCCAACACTTGCTGTGTGAGGCGATGGCTGCTGGCTGCCTCTTGCAAACCTTGGCGCTGCAGGAAGGACCCTTGCTTGGCTTCAGAGCTTTGTAGAAGCCCCACAGGGGATGATGGAATTGGGTCCATTTGCAACAAAAGGCCCCCCTAGCCATCACTGGGGCAAAACTGCACAACAGTTTTGTGTTCTAATCCCAAATGTAATTAAAGAGCCAGATGTGTGCATCTGGATTTCACTCTCCCACCTTGGATTTATGCCTTGCAATTGCCTCTGTGGTGTAATGCTCAGCTACTTTCCTCCTAAGCTCGGCTGCTTACCCCCTAAACATGGGGGAATGCTGTGGCCAAGAAAAAGCAGGTCCCCAGCTACACGGATATGCAAAATGAAAAAAAGCTGGTTTTAGATGCCTCAGAAAAAGAACAGAAAAGTAGTGACACAGAGGGAATACTTTGCTTCATTTCCTTTCTCGTTGTCTGGAACAAAACTGGTTGCCTTCAGTTCCGTATCTTGTGTTTTTTGCATTTGCAGACAATCTCTGTGTTTGAGGAGCGGGCCCATATTCTTTACATGTCTTTGGAAAAGCTGAAATTCATTGATGATCCTGAAGTCTACCTGCGGAGATCTGTCCTCATCAACAATCTCATGAAGAGAATCCACGGAGAGATCATCATGCAGAACAACTGGTGCTTCTCCACCTGCTCCTTCAGTGGCACCTCCCCACAAGAGTGGTTTGTGCCTCAGGACTGTCCATACAGAAAACGCCTTCGGATGGCAAAGGAGGAGTACGAGAAGCTCCACATGTGCTGCTTCTATCAAGAATGTGGCAGTCACTATTTAAATCTACCCTACTCTGTTAATGCTAGTACAGAAAGTAATTCCTCTCCTTCCTCCTCCTCCTCTTCCTCCTCCTCCCCTCCCATTTCTTTGCCAAGCTGTTCCCAGCAGGTGGATTATGAAGTTGGCAGTGCACCTCCTTACAGAAGTGATGACCAGATACCTGCCAATGAAATTTTCCTCACTAATGGCAGGTCTCACAGTAACCAGGAAAAGGCAAAATTTAATGATGAGAAAGGAGGTAATGAACCTGAGAGAGAGAGCATCGCCCTAAACTGTGAACCTGTAAGAGGCACCCATGCTCTTGAATGTAAAGGCAAATTTTATGACTATTTTGAGACTGGATGTAATGACAAGAGCAACATAAGTGAATCTTGGAAAAAATCCTTAAGGAAAAAGGAATCTTTACCAAGTAATAAAATCTGCTGCAACAAAGGAAGTAAAATATGAGGCATCTTTCTTGCTCTATTGAAGCATGCACAGCATGTTCCTTCTCTATCAAATTTTTATTTTGAACGGATTTTTTATAGTTTTCTACTAATGGTACAATCATGCCACAAACATGACGTGTAGAGTGGAGAGCAGATTGCATAAAGTGTCTCTGCCATCCACATCAGCGGCTATTTATAAATGTGGAGACTTCAGAAAGAACACAGTTGCATTGCTGCTGAGCACTGTAGTCTGTGCAGCTATGGTGGAGCTTTCGTTGCTGAAAATGCCAATCAGCCAGATGGGGAAAACATATCGTTTTACATATCCCTGCCCCCAAGAAGTCTGCCATTAATTAAGAAGAACCTCCATTATGTTTACCAAGGAATTAGAAGTCTGGTAAACAAATTGATGCTACCAACAAGGATGATATGCTCCTTGTAACTCAGTATTCGTTCTGACAAAGGACTGTCTTCATGGATTGGGAATAAACCATCCTTACGTTTTGCAGTGATACTCTTGAATTCCTGTATTCAGCATCTTGTTCAACTGACAAAATAGGACATAGCATAAAGAAATAACCTGTTTGTGGAATCTTAATCAGAATCAAACATGCAGCTCAAGTACTTGCATGTTTTCACCTCAGCTGTAATAACTAATGAGGTTTGTTGTTACACAGGGCAGGTTTTTTTTTTGGTGCCTTACTTTTTGTCTTAATTTTTGCCAGTGTGAAAATTAAGTATGAATCTGATACAGCAGGGATTTAACCTAAACAGAGATTAAAAAAGAAACCCACAGGGTGGATCAATATTATTAGAAACCTTTAACCTTTGAAGTACTGAGTTCAACTTCCTATTCAAACATCTCTGTTCTTCCTTTTTGATGCTCAATTGCTTTTTGATTTGCCATCCTTAGGAAGGGATTTAAGAAACAATAGAGAGATGTCTCTTGTAAACAAGCATTCGATGCTTGAGTGTTTCTATGGCAACTGTCTGTTGCTGGGGCTCTTTTTTTTCTTCTTCGTATAATGAAGTTCATGACCCAGTGGCATGTTTTATACTTTATTCTGTTTCACATAATTTCTCTATTTTAGATTGCAAAAGCATGCGGGAGTTTTCTATGACTTTTGCTGTTGATTTAAAAAAAGACAAGAAGGCAAAAAGCACAATGTTAATTAATAATGTGGTGATAAACACAGTTTTATCTGAATGAATGTAAGGGGTTTAATTTTAAAAAAGAACATTTTGGAGATTTCAGTGGCTGAGGACAACATTTAGTCACCCCTAGGTAGATTGATTGCAAAAGTGTGCTGTGTAAAATGCCCAGAAGACATTAGTTGGGGTTGGACCAAGAGTGAGTCTTAGATCCACCAAATTAATTAGTTCCCACAGTCCCCATAACAACTGGCAGGATGTGCTCAGCAAAATAGCCACATCCAGGCCACAGCTGACTCATAAATAGCTGCCTGTTCCCACAGCATTTTGCACTCAAGTGACGTCTCTGCTTGCTTCTTGCCCAAGGGGTGAAAATCACCTCTGTACTGGGGGAGCAGCCAGCTCAGTGCAGGGCATGAGTGTCCCCAAGGGGACACAGCCCCAGGCTTGGCACTGGAGTCAGACAGGTCTCTGGGTCTGAGAGCTCCTGCTTTGGGTTTCTTGGGTTCAGCTGGAGGAGTCCTGGGCCACAGTTATTTTGGGTAGCAAAATACATATGCAAACTGTATGGTCTTTCTCAGAAAGCCCAGTGGTCCCAGGAAAAAGCTGCCCCCCAGCCAAGGTGACCACAAACAGAGCAGGATATAAATCAATGATAATCTTTATGAAGTCAGGTGAATTTAAACTGATAAGTTTGTAAGGGTTATCATTGTGAAAAATGACAAAAAAAGAAAGTACAAATGCCACCTGATTTCTCCAAGACAGAAGCTTTTTTATTAATAATAATAATATTAAATATAGATCTCATTCATACAGTGTATGAGTAGGATCATCATTTAGACATTTGTCCACAAGGACCAATTTTTTAAAAAACCTGATTTTTCTTGTGTTATATCCAGATAGTCTAGTAATGTCTGCTCTTTTCCAATATTTGATAAACGCTTGATGTTTTAAGCTTAAATATTAGATGCTTGTATACTAACGTGTTGTTGTAGTAAAGTGAAATTTCCTTGATATATATTTATTAAAATGACCAAAATTCATTTTAATTTTACATCTCCAATGGCTACTGGGTCCTTTCCCCCATGTTCCCCTCCTTCACCAAAGAAAACACCATTTAATCAAACTGCTCCCTGCTCTAGAGATTACACAGCAGTTGACTGTGCACTTCAGGCTGGGTCTGTGAGGGAGCTCAGCCTTGCCAGGGTTTCAGGAGCATTTAGGACAGTCTGGAGGTGCACTGAGAAGCAGCAGATTCTCTGTAGACTTGCACGTACAGCCAAGGAAAACACCTAGCCAAATGCTGCCCAAACCACAAATCAGCTAACACTTTTGGGGGGGCTGAAAGATTTTTGACCCTAAAGGGCTCCTTGGTCTCCCAGAACAAGCCTGCACACATAACCTATCGCAGAGGCTTCTCAGTCGAATTTGCGCAAGCTGAAGTGATGGATCAGCAGATCTTTGTCTACTCTGGCCTCTATAATGGTTTCTTTAGTTCCAGAGACTAAAGATTAATGGGTTAATCTAGAAATTAACCCATTACAGCTCTGGACAGTCTTATTGTCATCAGGGTCTGCAAGGGAGGAAATGCCATCTAACGAAAGTTGGCCTACGGATAAGTGGGGTTTTGTGCCTTTCTCTGGACCTTGCCTCACGAAATAATAGCAAATACTGAAAGGAGATGTATTGGACTCAGGAGTTATCCTGCTGGCCTCACAAGAGACAGAGGTATTCCATGTTAGAAAAGGGAGGTGGAAACGCTCTTGTCCCATTCCCAGAAATGCAATAGACCTTGATAGGATCTCCACCCTGCGTTAGACTGAATGGACTTCCCAGTTTAAATCCAGTTTGATTTATGGCATGTGAAGACTGTAAGCCTGATAGGCCTTTTCTCCACTGCACACTCCAGTGCTAAGTACATTTTTCTAGTATCAAAAATTTTCAAGAAATAATTCTTTTACAAGATAATATGAATGCCTTTCATCCATATGTCCCCCACATAACTGCTAAATGAATGCTCCTGAACTTGATCCTGGCCTACCTGCCAGGAAGAACTGGACAGAAGTGCTTCTCTCTAGGAAGATTATTTTTCTCTCTATCGTAAGACACTTTGTTCCTAGAGTGTATGACTATAAAGGACTGTGCCTTTCAGCACATGCCAAACAGCAACAGAAAAAAATGTTTCTGTTGTCACATCAATTTTGCTGTTGCTAGGAACAGAAGTGACATTTTATCTTCAGGATCCAGGTAATACATTTCACTTGGAAATATACAGTTCATTTGAGTTTAAAAAATCATGTTTCTTTGTTGAAGCACGTAGCATAATGTCATTGTGTTTCATATATACTCACTACTTTTGGTAAAATTTTACTATTTTTACTGTATTAGCTAATCTGTTGAAACAGCTTAACATGGGTACTTAAGCATCCTCAGCACTCAGACAGCCTCAGCTGGCAGTGATGTGCAGTGCCAGCAGAGCAGCTGGTTCTGCAGGGAAAACAGACACAGCCTGAGCCACAGAAATGAAATGCTTCTTTCAGTCCTGAAGGTGTTACGCCCCTAAGCAAAGTTGTGGCAGAGACTTTTTTCACATTTCATCTTCCTGCATGCCCTCCATCCTCCTTTTACACCCCTCATCTACCATCTGTCCTTTTGTGTCCCACCATCATGATGACCATGACACGCTGCCAGGGTGCTATATTGTGTGCCACCACCCTTTGGATTTATTCAGGGGAAGCCGGGAGTTGGTTCAGAGCCACAGCATGAGCTAAAGTGGTATTTAAACAAAGTAACCAGGTGGCTGCCCTGTGCTCCGTCTGGAGCCTTGTGCCAGTTGTGACACCCCACACCTCAATGACTTTTCCAGCTGCCTGTAGCTCAGATTGCCACTACAGAGTGATCTGGTGATTAGAGAGTTATGGCTGAAGCAAAGAGGTGAAGGTGATTTCTAGCCTGCATTTGGCTTGTATCCTTTCATTGCCTTCTTGAGCTAAAGGCATAGCGAGAGGTGTAGCAAGTGCAATGGCTGCTTAATCACACCAGGAACATTGACAAAAGAAGCTTCTTAAGTTTTATCACAAAAAACCCCCAAAACCAAACCAGTTAGTCACATCAGGGAAAGGTTTAAACTGCTGTGAGGTAAAGGATTTCATCTGGTGTTGTATTCAGTGAATGTAATTCTCACATGGAGGCCTCCCAAAGGGACCTGACCTTTTACATTGTCCATCCCTTGCTTTGCAACCTCTAACACAGGGGCTGCCCTCGCCTTCTGGAGGTCACCATTTGGGCTCCTCAGTACTGCTGTGAGCTTTTCCACAGCTGCACAAAGCACCCCAGAGGCTTTTCCTGGCAGGCTGTGCAGAGCCTGCTAAAGTATCGTAGCCAGGGAAGCGTTTCAAAGAATCCTGCTGGAAATGTTAGGAGATGTGGATCTTCCACAAGGCATCCCATATAACAGCCAAGCCGCTCAGTCACGACTACTTGGAATACACAGTAATTTCCTGTGTTTTTTCAATCTCACTTAAACTTCTCTGACAGATGGGGAAAGATGACTAAACCAAGGGAGTTTACAAAAGTTCGTCTTGTGGTGTTTGCAAACTGTCTCTGTGAGGTCCATTTTCTCTAATGTAAACACAGCCGTGGCTGGGTGCCGAGAGCCTTTGCAGCAGCTAATCCTGCTCAGCTTAAGGCTGCTAAGACGAGGAGCACCCAGCCAGCCGGTCCACTCTGGGGGCTGAACATGAACCAGCCCTGGGGCTGAAGGCTGTTAGGGGGAGACCTTCAATCTCTGGGCTTTAAACAGCATGAAGCAAAGCAGCTGTGGCCCTAAGACCAGACCAAATTTACTATGCGGGGTCAGAGGCTTTCCAAGGGGCCTTGGGTCAGGTGTGGAAGGTTAGATAAAACTCCAGGGCAGTAATCAAGTGAAAGCAATTGCTTTTGGGGCTGTAGTTGGCCTATTGTTGCTCTCCTTAGTCGTTAAATCACTGCCTGGAAGGGAGCGCACCTTGGGGAAAGTGGAGTTTCAGTTCCTTGGCTTTGTAGAAGTGGTGCAGAGTATGTAAAGCTTTTTCACCAGCTCCAGCTGAAAGGCCAGGTAGGCCAATGTTTTAAGTTCTTTTATTGCTCAAGTTCCCTTGCTGAGGAATGCATGTTATGTGAGGAGGAGCCACAGATGGGTGGTCTGTGTACACTCAGAAGTATGTATGAGCAGAAAACCCCAAACACCAACAAAAACCCCAAAGCAGAGAGATACTGAATTTGAAAAATAATTCATCTTCTGTGGCTAGTAATTCTTCTCAATTAATCCAGCATCATTCTCCAGTTTAGTGTGGAGAACATTTATTCTGTCATTCTGGGATTGCAGCAGGGTAATAAATGGCTAGTCTGCTCAAGGTCAGTCCATTTGCAGCTACCTCCTGCAGTGGTGCTTTCCCTGTGGAATACCCCACTGGGCTCATCCTTCTGTTTGGTGGTCTGTGTTTGCCTCCTGAAACAGCTAGAGGCTCAGGTCCTTGCAGATGAGGATGATGGCCTGTCAGTAGCTGGTGGTCTTCTCTCCTCCATGATAGTAGCCTGTAGCTGCCACAGTTGCACTCAGCAAGCTCAGAGGGACCCCACAACATCCTTCTACCATCCCCTCACTGCCTTATATTTCCAATACAGTATTTTCCCTTGTGAACTATGACTGGTGTCAGCAGTCTCTAGCAGTTTGCTGGCTGGTATTTCAGAGATTTTTGCAGCTGTGTGATGGGTAATGAGACTCTTAGCTGGCATGAGATGATGCTGTGCTGTTGATTTTTGGAGAAATTGTGCTTCATCCTATAAGCTGATACCCACACCTTTGGTTATTGTTGATTTTGTCTTTTTCCCTTTCCTCATTTTCTTAATCAGAATAAGTTTTGAAAGACAATCCCTCTCTTCCACCCCACTTTTTGTGGGACCAGCTAGTCTGTATTTACCTCTTTTAGTTAGGAAAAACCTCTGCCAGTGGGAGTTGAAGTTGTGGAGAAGATTGTTTTCAAATTCAGTTTTACTCTCAAAATGGTTTGTGTCTCTTGGTGTATGTGTAAAATCTGTCCTCTATTACTTCATAAATGCTAAAAGCCCTTGTAATTATTTTCTCCCACTCCATCCATTGCTGCTTCAGGGCAAAATCCTCTCTGCTTTAGTCTATAAGTAGGTCCCACTAACCAGACTCATCATCCTCTTAGTGATATGGCTGCCATGGGGCCATGTGTTTCTTCGAGTACAGTAATGTGGGTTTGGCTCAAAATGCAGTTATCCTTTATCTTTCTTACAAACCATCAGCCAGTGAACATAAATCTAAGTGTTGCTACATTCTAAGTATAATGTACTTTCAGCATTGTTTTCTTCAAACTTATCTTCTGTGAGTCTCAACAAGTATGGCTAAAGCTACCTGCATTTCCCAATTTCTCTTAATATTGTAATTAGCATTATCCTGAAAATAAAATTTGACTCATTGTTAAATCTTGAGCAGCCTACATTTTACCTGTGGAGGCTGAATATGTATTATTCCTTCTTTGACCCCTTCCTCTGTGTAACAGATTGGTTTCTGGTTTACCAGCAGACTAACTGGCATGATGACAAATCTCATTTTGTCTTTGCTGTAAGAAGTAAGGAACATAGTGTTAATGCAATCCTGTACCTCCATTGAAAGATTGTGCCAATACTGAAACTTTAAAATAACCTGTATAGGCATCACAGGCATGAAGAAAATCTTAAAATACAAGTAGGGCATAAGCTACTGTCAGATCACTTTCCTTACTCTGCATGCAGGCTGAGACAAGGATTTTCATTGTATGAATTTATCCACCCATTGGAAGTGCCTGTTTGCTAATACTGAGGCTTAAAGATGACAGTGTAATGTCAGCTTTTGAGGTATTTCACTGGTGACCATTATAAATAAGGCATTCAGCTAACAAGCTTGCCCTCCATTCCCAGTGATCCTCTGAGCCTCTCAAGCTGCTGGTGGACCCCAGTAGTACCCTTCCAGCTGCCAAAGCTCCTTTTTCCCCTTTGACTATTTCCATATGCTATCAGTAAGGTATATTTCTAGGCTCTAGAAACACAGGGACATGACAAACTGTCTTTTAACTGGATATCATCATAAATAATGGAAAGGTAACCAGGCTGATAATTTTATTGTTTTAATTGTGAATATAGGAAACCTTTTTTAAAAAAATTACTGTTATTTGGATACGTAATTTTAATTTATATAATGCAACCACAGAATTTTCTGGCTGTCATGAATCTGACACCCATGCACTAAAAATCCTTCATGATCACACAGCCCTGCTCTGGTGGGTGCCAAAATCAGAACCTCAGCAGAGCCTCTGAGCTTTGACTGGATGTTTTCCCACACTGCCTCATTTTTCCCCTTTGCACAGAAATGCTGAGAAGATGCATGTGGAGGGGGATGGTACCTGAGAGAAAAATGTAAATCATAGCAACCTGACTGTCAAGAGGGTATCACTTTTTATTTCCTAGCTCATGTTCCCAGCAACAGCAGAGCTGCAATATTAAATTGTTTTGTTTTACCTCTCGGCTTGGTTTACTGGTGCTGGAATAGTTGCAGCCCCTCGAGCACAGAGGTAAGGGGACCTTGCAACTGAAAGCTTGCCTGGAGGTTTTGTTCCCCTTTGATAGGTCGGGCTGGCTCTCATTGCAAGAGCAGCTGGGAAGAAATAATTAGCATAACAAAGAGCTATGTTATAGTATTGCATTGTGCATTTGGAGCCTTCACATACCGTCACACGTTCGGTTACATGCTACATAAATCTGAATTCCGGGTAGAAATGGAAAAATACAAACTGAAAAGGAACTCAGCCTTTCAAGTGAAAATAATTTGAATTCTCTAACTGCATATGTAGAACCCCTCAGTGTTTTGGGCATAGCTGTACTGCAAGTGCCAGTGTCTGGCCGTGTGGCTGTTTGGAATGCGTGGCCAAGGAGAACCGTTCTCCCTGGCTGGTGGGGGTGGAAGGTTCGGAGGGGGATGCAGGGCGAGTTCTTCCTGCAATACAGGAGCTGATGGACTGAGGTGGGGATGACCCAGGCAGCCCAGCAGCCACTTTCTGCCCTTCCCAGCCCAGAGGTGGTGGGTTACCAAGGAGAAGGCTGGGGGTGCAAGTACTTCATGTTTTGCTGTTTTCATTGGTGGCAAACAGCAAAGCTGTGCTGTGGGAGCGTTGGCGATCTGTACGGCTTTAGTTGCACAAGAGGTTACAAACCCTGCAGAAAGCTCCTTTACCTGTTCAGGTGCCTCCCCTGGGAGCTCGCAGGTGTTGTGCCCTCTCCTCCTGTCTCGCTCACAGTAAATCTGTCTCACGTGTCTATTACTGCCCCACGGCAGAGCCTACTACGGGCTGTGGCATCTGCAAAACCCGTGGTTCCTTCCCTGGGTCATTGTGAAATAAACTTACACGCACCATGCCTGCCCAGCTGCCCACTCACTGCAGCATATTTTTCTCCTCCCTTTTTCCCCCCGTTTTGACTGTTTCTTTTGCTGAGGAAAATTACCCATCCTGGGATTTAGAAGAAACGCAGAGAATAGAGTAAAAGGAGCAAAAATTTCCCAGGGAAGGTTTTTCAGAGCTGATCCTCCCCTGGGTCCAATATCTGTCAGACGTGCTTGCAGCACGCAGCTGCATCATGCTGTCAGAAAGAGGGATTTAAAATCTAACCTGCATATGCAACTCTTTCTCTTGGATTGAGAATCCCTGGCAGGGCAGGAGAGTAAATCCCAGTTTTGGAGGGTGGCTCTGTCAGCCCTGCAGGCAGCCTGTATCGCAGCAGGGAGCTGAAAGCTCCATTCGTAGTGGTAGTGATTTCTGTAAAGCCTGAATGTACTTTACCCAGATATTTGTATCTGTGCTTTACCCAGATATATGTATTTGGAATGACTCATCAAGCAAGGAGATGCAAATTGAGCAAAGACCCTGGAAGATCCTAGTGTTCTCTCCTGGTTGTGCATGAGGTAGAGAGGCTGCTGTGCCTCTAACTGAGGTAACTTGAGGGAAGAGCCGAAGGTAGGCTTTAAGGACAAGACCAGAGCATTGCAATAGCACTTGATGGTTCTTAAAAGGTTGTGGCAGTTTAGGAAGCAAAAACTTTCAAACAGTTACTAAGGACACAGTGTTGTTCAGGTTTTATTGTTGTGAAAGTGGTAATATAATTTATCAGAGAAACAAATTTGTCAAAACGAATGAGACTTTTTACATTTAAAGCACACACTAACATTGTAATGCTTCCTTCACTAGTAATGTCTAAAATAAGAGTTGTAGTTGAAAGAGATTGGTGAGAAAAAATTACACAGATCTATTCTTTTGTTTACTTGGTACACTTGACAGCCCTGAACACAGTCAGGTTCTGCGCTTTGCCTGTACAGTCTGTCAGTCAGTTTTCTGACATTTGTTTGAGCCTTTACATAGCAGCAGAGAAGACAGAACTGGATTTTATAAGGAAAATATGTTCATGGAAACACAAAGGGTGCTGATGGATTCAGTGGTAGGGAGTGTCATTGAGTGATACTTTGCATTCATCCATTTCAGGGGACAAAAAATTCAGCCGACTGTTGGGTTTGGGTTTTTGGGGTGTGGTTGCAGTTTTTTTGGTATTGTTGTTCTGTTGTTGGTTTGGTTTTTTTTAAAGCAGAGCCTGCTTCTTTGCAGCCTGAGAGCATAAAACACTACACATAAGCACTGATGAAATGGTAAAAAGCAAGAGTTGAAAAAACAAGAATCTCAGCTAAGCTCCTGGCAGGTGTGGGAGCCCACAAGGCTTTAGTCCTGTCCTCACAGTGTACAGCCACAAACCCTGAGGCAGCCTTCTTTGTCCATGATTTGTCCACAGTGTGTCCCACGTGTGAAAAATCTCTTTCCTAGGCTCTGCAATGGTAGTTACACTGAGTCTTGTAGAGGCACCACTGGGTCTCTTTTCTCTCAGCCTGTTTCTAGCACTTCAGGAACTCTGTTGTTCCTTTCTATAACAACCATGTAGCTTCATCGGCCACATCCATCTACAGTGCCCGTTTCCTACAGCTCACAGTACTTAGACGTAAAAACAGGTTCTATGACTTCTCTTATCCTAACTTCACTCTTTCATAAGAAGTGTGGTCAATTTAAGCAAAGCATGAAGCATGTCAGACTGAGCAGAGGAGGGCATGTACACCTCCAGTGATATCAGCAACCTGGCACAGCGGCAGACCCTTTAGGCAAGGCTTGTCAGAGGAGATCTGCTGGGCCACGTACCATACCGGGACACCCATGTAGTTATTTCCTCCTCACAGAGAATGACTGAAGAAACAGAAATCGAGCAGGATTGAAAAGTTTTTGAGGTCAGTGAAAGCAGTTGGCTGCGGTGCTATAAACCCTTGATGCTTGCCAGACCCACAGTACTTCCTTGAGGCCAATACTGAAGAGGTCTGTAAGGCATGAAAAACCTTCCTTGAGAAGTGGGAAATGAGAAAAAACAGAGAGTTTTGTATGTGGACTTTTTGGTAGGTATATCTGTGTGCATCTTCTTGCACCTCCAAGGCTTGGCAAATATTTGGAACTGTTTGGTGATTGCCAAGCCTGTACATTATGAAGGGCCTCTGTGCCCAGCCCCATGTGTGGCTAAGTGGTCTTCTCTGACTGTCCATTTGTCCTGGGATCTGACTTGCCCGAGACATGAAGATTCTGCTTGAAAGATGTGCTCATGTTTGAATGAGACTTACTGGGGAAGAAACTCATATGGTTGTCTGGAGAACTCGTAGCTCTCATATGGTTGTCTGGAGAAGAGCTGCAGGCTTGCTAAGGCTCCCAGAAGCACAGCTACACAGCATCCAAAGCTGACTGCTCCAACAGGAAAATGCATATTCGGCACAGCCCTCTCCTGCAGGTGACCCCGTGCATCAGCCCTCCTGCCCCTGGTTCTGCTCATCCTAAATTCTCTCTGGTGAACAGAGGCTGTTAAGGGGCATCTGCCATGCCTTGGAACCCGGGAAATGGGGATGATTTGTGGTGTCTGAACTATGGCCTGAGCACTTTTTCATTTTTTTTTGCTTTGCATCAACAGTGCTTTGACTCAAATTATTTCAGACTCCACATCGTTGGACAAGAACTGCTGCCAGACTTTCTGCTTTGAAGCAGAAGAGAAACACCTCCATAATTTGCTTAGCCAGTGCCAGAATATGGAGGAAGTCTGCCACGGTGCATGCCCTGATCCTGCTTTGGGGGAAATCACTTAGAGCTGTTCCTGTTTTGACAGAGCTCATTTACCTCTCCCTAACTGCTGTAATCTCTTAAGAGTGCAATTGAGGTTGTTAATGAGACTACCTTCATAAAGAATTTCCATAGGCAAATTCCCAGTCTGAACTTTACTACAACAAAGTCTGTGTTGCTGGAATATATTTCTCTGCACCCACAACCATTGTCTTTTATTCTCTGTGCTCCATACCCTCCGCTACCTGCTCTGAGCTGCTTTCCACAAGCTGGAAGTTGTGAGCGTGAGTCTAATTTCACCCTTCAGTAAGCAGGGAATTCAGAAAATTTAGAAGTGCTGGGATCAACACCAGGCACTCACATCTGTGATGGCTTTTGGAGTTAAAGCTGTGTGTGTAGCTGCTACACTGTCATTTGCTCTGAGTGGGAACCTGAAACCTCTGCGAAGCCGCCTGCCCGCAGGCAGCAGGAGGCTCTGCTTGCTGTGCCGGAGGGAGGCTGGGTGTAGCTTGTTGGAGGACATGCACATGTGTGTACACATTCTGTGCTGGGCCGTTTCCTGGAGCCCTGGCCTTGTTCTGTCTTGTCTCTGGGCTCCTTAACGCAAGGGTCATTAGGACTGTTCACTCTGGCATTTGCTCAGCCACATCCTTCTCTGTATTAGACAATGTCTACCTTGTAGTGTTTGATCCTGATCCAGCAGAAAATCTTCCACTAACGTGACTGCAAGAGAGGAACATATTTTTCCCGGCCTCGGTCTGTTGGAGTTAAAGGCGGTGTGCTGCTTTGTACATTACGACTGAATCAAACTTCCTTTCATCAGCACCAGCTGTGGTGCTTTACGCCTAAGCTGGGGATGCAGAGTAAAAAACTCAGGGATCCAAGTCAGAGCAGGAACTGACCTGAAGTCATCATGCAGCCTCAGGTCGAGTCTGCACATCTCTCCTGCTGTACTAAGCTGTCAAAGACGAGTATCTCAAGAAAGCCTTTCTTGTATCTTTATATCTCATTAATTGGTGGGTCCTGCTCTCTGTCATGCTGGCACCTCTGGAGCTGAAAATGACATGATGAGTCAAACAGCAGAAATTCAATGTCATCTCTCAAAGAAAGACTAGATTGGTTTAACAAAGGTTGGAGAGGGCATAGCATACATGGAAGTGTGCTATTCAGTCTCTGCTGATCTTGATCTTGGGAAATGAAAACAGAAAAACAGATGTGAATTTATGAAGTGACATAACGGTGGAAAACAGCAACACAAAGACACAGTGGGAAAGAGGACTATTTAAGATAGCTCTTGGCTATAGAATGGAGCAAGATGAAATTAAGTAAATATCAGCAAGATCTGCTAAAGTCTAGAACAGCCTCCAGAAAAAGCCTGGGAGAGCCTTTACTTGAGCCACTCAACTAGCCTGAACAAGGTGCTGGAAGAGAGGCACTACAGCGAACAATTCTGCAACTGCCATAGGGCTGCAATGATCTAATAGTTCTTTTCCATCTTTAATCTCTGTGATCCTACAGTTAATCATCACATATTCATTGTGAAATCTCTGCTCAGACCATTTGTTAAGCCTCTATGTAACTAGTGAAAATTTTATACTCTCTAGAATAGGACAAATATAGGAGTTTTCATCCAAAATTACACCAACCAGTGGGCTTGGAGCCATAATTTTGCAGGCAGAAATTTGGATCTAGGTCCAAATTTTGTGTCTCTTCAATGGGCAGACCTGAAACACAGCTTCTTTGTTTCTGTCTTGTGCCACTGTAGTAGCTGCTGCCAAGAAATATGGATCGTGAATCAGAGATGGGTGCTTTTCCCAGAGCAGTGACAGTGACTAGCAGTTGCAAAGAGCTTTGGACTTTTGAATGTAAGGGTGTGAACAGAGGCTGTTTTTTTCCTTATGCTGTTTTTCCCTTACATCTTTTCCCCAACGTTTTGAATGTAGAGGTTGGGTCTTGGGTGCAATGAAGACAGAGGTGGCCAGAAGAGGGTTCAGACCATTTGGAGCTACAGGAAATGATTTGTGACCTGCAATGCATTGAGGAGGCAGAGGCAGCTGTGATCCAGGAATTTGGTTTTGTCACTCTGAAAGACGATTATGGATCTGTAAGCAACCCCGTGGTACTATGTAGGATTGCACAGCAATTACTTCTGGTATTACTTGTACATCACCCTGCTGGTTGTAAGCTTCTAGAATATCCCAGAAATAAGAGTGAGTTTGGGGCTGATGGGTTCCCAAGCCATGAACTGTCAGATGAGCTGTGCCCTGTTGCTCTTCCTCAGCTGTGGAGCAGGTGCAAAGGGAAAGCAAGTAGCACTGGTGTTCCTCCTAATCAAAGGCTCGTTGCTGAATGTTGCCTGTAAATTGGAGAATGTGGTGAAGGCAAAAGGGCTGCCAACAGTGAACTGAAAGGACATAGAGGGGGAAGAGAAATGTACTGGGTCATGGAACTGGATCATGAATTGAAACATATTTCTCTGAAATTTGCTGCCTTCTTTCTCTGACTTCAGTCAGGGACAAGTGACTTCTCATTAGAGTTTCCATCTCCCTCCTTTATTTCACCACCACCTTCACATCACTCTTCCTTTGGCTTTCTTTAACCTGATCTTCTCTCTGATAGTGCTTTTCCATACGCATGGACTAGTCCTTATGCAGCCACAGTAGCAAAGACTGCCCTGCTCTTAACCAAAACTTTCTGAACATTTTTATTAATAATTCCCTTTTCCTTGAAACATTACCAGAGGGTCCTGACAAATTGGGTAACTCTTGACTTCCCTTGCAAACTTAGCATTCCATGTTCACTCCATGCAGGACAGATAAAAGAAGCCAGATTTTTCCATAAAAGTTGATACTTTGTGCTCCCCACAGTGGATATGACAGGATATGGTTTAACAATGTACTAATGTCTTGATGATTTTTTGCATCCACATTATGCACATTAGTAACATGAGCAGTTCCTGGGTATGAACCAATGAGCTTCTCATGGGGTTTTTCACTGTGTCAAGTATGGGAAGCAGGAGAAGCTTCAGGAACAGGAAGGAAGCAGTTTTGCCTGTAAAGACTGTAATTTTGAGTTCAGGTGATTTTGTTTTCACACAGAAACTTCAGGAACTAAAGTTTTCAAGTGTTTTTTTCATGTGGGTTCATTTTCTTGCCAATGTTGCTTTTTGGGTGCAAAGGGGGAGGCCAGAGGGAGCTGAGGCAGCTGTGTTTTGAGACACAGTGCAATGCTGATAATACTGTCCACGTTCCCCAGTCCCTGACTCATTGTTGGCAGCTCCAGGAGGAAGAATAAGCAGTTGGTTATCCATGGACTGCTTCAGGAGATGTATTGAATATCGTTCTGCAGCTTCTGCAGATCATCTGATAAAAGGCTAGAAAGCAGCTCTGCAAAAATAGAAGAAAGCAAAAAAAAAAAAAAAGGAAGAGCTTTGCCTTACTGAGCCTTAATCACAGCCCAGAACACTTAGTGGAGAGGTCGGATGACCCATAAAATACCCCACAATTCAGTCATGCCTGGGAATAGAGTAAACTGAGATCAGCAATAAAACAGCTTTTATACATGTTGGGAGGATGTTGTAACATGCCAGGGTATTTTGCCAGTAGTGCCTTTTGGGGCAAGTTACATTTTGCACGGGCTATGTCCAGAGATGATCTTCCTTTGGCATTTCTTCTTTTTCTGTTAATACATTTTCTGCTGCATTCAGCCACGGAGCAGAGGCAGTTTGTGTGCTTGCCTGGCATTCTTAAGCAGTGGGATTGGAAGTCAGGCTAAGGAGTCCTAGATAGAAAGGGCAGAGAAGTGCATTAGCACTGCATCTGCCAACAGATACACTGGTTAGAAAAAGCTGTGAGCTAAACCCCATCACAATATTTTGTACTATTTTGGGCCCAAGAAGGGATGCCTTTATACAATCTTTCCAATTATACTGTGTCTTACTGCTCTGTGTCATTCCTGATTTCTTTCATGGTCTTTCTCTTCAGTGGATGTTTCCTGGAATGCTTCAGGAAATATCCTGTCTTATTTAAGAAGGTTGTCTCTGGGTAGGAGGCAGGGATAGCCTTCCCCTTGCCAACTAACTAACTTCCAAACCCACAAATTCAACCTCATGATGAGTGCATGTTGAAGTGGGGCTCTGTGTCCAGGGCAATCCTCTGATAATGGCGCAATTCATCAGGAAGCAGCATGAGCACCAGGTCCAGGATGCAGTGTCAGGGTAACTCTGTTCTCTTCTTGTCCTTACTCTCTCCTGTCTCTCCTGCTCTTGGCCCAGTGTATGATTGCAGTGGGTTGACCATGGCCAGCTGCCAGATGCCCATCCAGCCATCCCCTTGCTCCCCTCCTCAACAAGTCAGTGGGAGGAAATAAGATTAGGAAAAGCTCATGGGTCAAGATAAAAACAGGAGTATCACTTACCAATTACTGTTATAGGCATAGCAGACTTGACACGGGGACAATTAATTGATAATCTATTAAAATAGATTCGATAGTGAGGAAAAAAAAATAAGACAAACTAGCATCTTCTCCCCCTCATTGTTCACAGGCACACCTTCACTCCCAACTTTTCTGCCTCTTTCCTCATAAGGTGGTGCAAGGGGTGGGAAATGAGAGTTGTGGTCAGTCTGGAACATTCCTCTCAGACACACATTCTTCCTCGTGCTGTCCCCTTGCTCTGGTGTGGGTCCTCTCCATGCCCTGCAGTGCTGCATGGGTGCCTCCACAGAGGAATCTCTGCTTTGGCACCTGTGCCACCTCCTTCTCACACCTGGGTGTCTGCAAGGCACCTTATAATTTTCCTCACACACTTACCCTGAGGTGCCACCACCTTGTCTGTGGAGTTCAGCTGTACCCTGGGATGGGTCCACTGCAGGGAGAGGGATGACCTTTGTCAACTCTGTGCACGGCCAGGGTCAGAAATCTTTGTCCTTCAGAGGTCACAACTTGCCACCAACTCAGTCTCTCTCTCTGGCTTCTCCTGGTCAGCTGTTGCCCATGCTGTTGTACCCCAGGGTACCCCAACAATCAGTGGGGATTTCTCGGAGCTGGGGGCAAGGAAGTGAGGGTGTTTTTTTGCCCGGGGTGAAAAAAAAAAAAAAATGGCAGCAAAAGAGAGTCTGTTGAATGGGAGAAGTATTTCAGGGCAAGGCAGGGAGGAGGCATGTGTGGCTGGAGGAAGGCTGGGAGTGAGGCATTTTGGATTTCCTGAAGCTGTGGGATGTGGGAAGCGCTGTGGGTGACAGACTTGGACGGTGGTGAGGAAGCGGCCCAGCACGGGGTAGGCACCAGCCCAGGAGGAGTGTCGGCCCTGCTGCGGGAAGGAGCCCTCCCCGGCCCTGAGCAGCCCCAGGCAAGGTGTGTCGCAGCTCTCAGGGACGGCGAGGCTGGCAGGGAGCCTTGCTGGCTTTGCAGGGCTGGGCCCGCCATTCCCGCACGGCAGGGCCCGGTCTCCCCGCCTGTTTGAGCCCAGCACGGCCGGGGCGCAGAGCCGGGCGCTCCCCGGCTCCTGCCAGAGCCTGTGCCCACACCTGGGCAGTGCTGCTGTGCCACCTGCAGAGACTGAAAGCACCAAATACCTGCTCACCAGCCTGTCTTCGACTGTGTTATACGTAAGAAACGAATAGCTTCAGTGTTTTTCCTTCCTAATTAACGATTCATCAAGACAGCTGCAGTTGAGCATGGTTTAAAGTAACACGTTAACTTGGGCTGCTGTTGAAGTTTTGCAGATGGTTGTGTTTTGTAACAGATACCAACATGAACCAAACTTGGATCCAAATACCTCCCAGCTTTTAGATCTGCATCCTTTATGTTCAGAACGCTTCTACTTAATCATTAGTAAACTAGAATATTAAAAACAGCATCAAAGTGTGGCCATGAGCTAGAGGTTTTGTCGGAGTGGTTTAACCTTGGCAGTTTCAGAGCCAAAGTTTTGCATAAAGGAGAAATTCTAGGGTAAATGTAAATAATGCACGTCTGGAGGATTAGCTGTCTCTTGTCCAGAAATGCCACACCTTGTAATTAAAGAAGAGGCTGTTAGTATGCGACATAGGAATGCAGAGGGTGTGGACCATCTCAGATTTACAGGCTATCAAGTTTATGAAAGAGACTAAATACTGTTTAGTGTTACAAAGGTGGTAAGACCTTTGTTCAGCATTGCCCCAAAAACCTGGCAAGCCTCTGATGGGAAAACACTTTGCAAGTAAGATCTTGCTAGAAAAAACATCTGTAGGAAAAATTCAGTAGGGAAACTCCAGCAGCTTCTGAAATGACTGCTTTTCTTCATGCACTGCAACAGGATAATGATGTATAGGCTGAATGTCAATGTGTGTGTGCAAGTTGCCTACTGTGAACTGGAAAGTTTGACTGAGTATTTTAATTTAACTTTACAAGTATCCATTAAAATAAAAGTACGTGAGTGAATTTTAGTGCCAAAATAAGTGCAAGAGAAGCATTTCAGTATGTGAAAAACAGTATCTGTGATGCAGATCTAAATGTAAGCACAGGGCTGAGGAAATAATTTTGGTCTTGTCCTTTGCAGTGAGTTGCTATATTTCAGGATATTTATAGCTTTGTAGAATAATGAATATTAACACTTGTCATGTCACATCCAAAGTGTCATGTTAAAAAAGGGATTTGAACTCTAGAGATTAATGCAGTGAAAATTATGACAACACTTGGTTCAATGAAAGAAAGGCTTTGAGTTAACCATAAAAGGCTCAAAATGGAAAAGGTTTCTTCCCCCCTGCCAAGACCACCATGGTGACTGCTTCCCACCTCTGTGTCCACATCTCCAATCTGGGTAAGGCTCCAACACTCTTCTATGGGTCAGTTGTAACATCTGTCATTAAGTCTGGTGAGTGTTACCATGGGTTTGATACTCATGAATGGGCTAGAGAAGAGAATCAAATGCATTAACATGGTACCAGGAAATAATTGAGACCCTCACTTGCACAGCTGTGTTCACAAGAAGTTTTCATCAAGTCTGCTGCAATGAAGGCAAACTGAAGGACTTGATTGCCTGACTTTTGCCTGGTGGATATGGTGTCTTTTTCATTCTTGCATAGGCAAAAGTTTCACTTTTCTGAAAGAATCACAGAAATCCTCTTCTCTAAAGGCAATTAGACTTTAAATGGGATAAAGGAACATTAGCTACAGTGCTCTGAGTGAAGGGGGAAGCAGCTGATTCAGATATCTAGAGACTGGAGGGCACCATTATAATTCAAAGCTTGACCTCCAGCTGGATGGTGTTTCCCTAGTCCCGCTAGGACTGGATTTGGTGGTGTCAATACAGACACACCATTGTGAGACCAGATTCTGCCCAGCTGCTACATGGGCACAAAGAGCTGAGAAAGCTGCAGGGAGCCTCTTCGTTGTGTGTTCCTGGACAGCGGCCAACCTACCATCAAAGGTTGTTCATTCCTTGAAAAAGCCCAGGGCTCGCTCCATCCCCCAGCAATGCCATGACTGATAGGTGTTCCAGGAGAGTTGGAAAGGGTATTTCCAGTGCCCCAGTATGTGGGCTGGAAAGGGTTTTCAAGGTGGGCTGGAAAGGGAAGTCTGCAGTGACACGGAAGATAAGCAATGCCTGAATGGGAGGGTGTGGAAAACCATCTCTCAGGGACAAGCTGTGAGGCATGATAGAGCTTTTAATGAGTGAGCTGTCATCAAATGTCTAGTAATCTTTAGTAGTGTGTTTCCGTATGCCTTTGATTTTTGCATGCATTTGCAAAAACTCCTGAAACTCATCTCTAAGCTGGTCTGCCTCTGACCAGCACAATTCTTTGTGTCTCTGTGTAAGTTTGCAGCGAATACACTCTAATTCTTATGTAAAAATTCCATGGGAAAATCCAGGAATGACTGCATAACTGATTTGGTATGGCACTGGGCTTTAATTGTTTTCAGATTTCAGTTTTCAAGGCCAAGAAACCAGAACCCTAAATAATGTTTCATTTCTATCCCTCTGCAAACTGAGTCTCTGTGGAATGCACAACTGTAGCACTCAGCACTGTATATAAAAAGCACTTCCAGTGTCCTGCAGATGTCTGCTCAGTAGCTTCCATATGGCAAATTACTAGTTATTGGACCAGACTCTGCTCATGCTTGTGCAATTCTGTTGCAGTTGGCGAGGAGGTAACGCAATCACAGCTCGATATGGCCCGTTGGGTCAAATAAACTCTCTACGTACTTGAGTGGGGGTTTCAAGTTGAATAATGTTGCTGGAATAATTTCCATCCCTCGCTCATGCTGGTGCAGCCCTGCCTTCCAGAGCAATTGAAAGGCTTATGGGTTTGGGAATAGGTTAAGGGTTTTCTGCCACCTGAGTGCTGGGCGATGGTGCAAACTCTTGGATGTTCCTGGTGCAGGAGAAGCCTTTATTGGCTCAGTGCAATAAACTGGTGGTCTTAGTGAGGCAAAGAACCAGATAATTATAGAAACAAAGTCTTCTTCCAGAAACTGTTCTCTCTGTCAAAGCTGAAATATTTTGGCAGGAGCGGCTTCCTCAGTGTCTCTCAAACTCTGTGTTTTTTGTGGCTTAAGAGAACACTGCATTCACTCAGGCATTTGAGCCACCTAATTCCATTCTGTTTTCTATTTATAATATTTTCCATGTTTTTTTTTTTTTTTTTTGGTGAGACTTCTGTGTGTATGTCTGAAATGAAGACCAAAATTTGATTTTAGACTGCAACCCAGTCTTGCCAGTACTGGCCATACTGGTGTCTGCACAGCCTGGCTCCTTGCCCACTTGGTTTCATGCTGGTGGCACTAAGATTTGAGGAGGATGTGTTTTGTGATGGTGCTGAGTGATGGCTGGAAATTGTTTCTGACATTCAAAACCCCATTTTGAGATACTTTTGATGTAAATTTGATGTAAACTCACCTGGCTTCAGGTGAGTTACACCTGCCTGGTTCAGGTCAGGCCCAACCTAACAAATTCACCTGAATGTCCACCTGAGGATACCCTGAGCTTTAGAGATCCTCCGTATTTAAGCAAAAACTTTTCAGTAGATCAAAGTTTTGTCCATTTAGTTAAGATGAATTTGACTTAAAGTTTTTAGATAGGTACTGCAGTTAAAGAAGAGTTCAAGCAAGGCATTAGGGTACTGGATAGATAAGGCAGAAATACAGTGACGCTAACTTGTCCACTTTTGCAATACAGGCAGTGGGCACACATAAATAAGATGATTTTTTCTTTTGGCTACCTTGTTTTGGTTTGCAATTTGCCAATTGTATTTGTAGCTCAGCTAATTTGGAAATGGCAGGAAACTCCAGTCTAGTTATGAAGAGACACTTGCCATCTGCAGTCTAGCAGTACTTGCCAACTATATGTTTGGGACACAGCAGTCTAGGCAACAGTGGTATCATCTGACCCTAATATATCTGTTTCTCAGTTTATGGTGTTGTAAGCATGTCAACAGAGTAACTCTCAAACATGGCACATTTTGAAACAAGCAAATTATAGCACTAATCTAATCTAATGCCCGATTTTGTTTTTCTGACCTACTTAATTTAAAAAAAGCATCTAAAAATGGAAATGCTGTTTAGCTTAATGTGAAGACAGAACTAGCTTTTTTTTCCTCCCAACATCTGTGTCCAGAAAGGAAGAAAAATCCTGTTTTGACTGGCCCTCCTCCACCAGTCTTTTTTTCTTAATTTTTTTTTTATTTCTTGTCTAAAGCAAAGTAAGTTACATAAACATTCCACCTCTTTCCATAAATTGGCTGCAGTTTCTGAACAATAGAGTTACTGTGAAGAGAAGAAAACCACAGACACACCCCACAACTGTTGGTCACACAGCCAAAGAGAACTAAAGACACATTCTTTGAAAGTACCAAAAAGGAAATCCATGGTCTTAAGGCAAGACCTTTTATGTTATGTTTGGAAATGTTTCTCATTTCTCTCTCTCTGCCCCCACCCCTGCTTCTGCTTTAGCTTTCTTAGTTCAACATGTTGGAGGGAGTGAAATGGTTCTAGACAGAACTTTATTCTTTGTCAAGATGTGTTGATAGTATTTGTCAGTAGTCACTAACCTGAGATGGGATAGTGAAAGAAAACTGAAAAGTGGGATTTTAGAAAGAGGAAAGAAAACATGTTACTAATAATGCCTTTGAGGCTTCCTCAGTATAAAAAAAATACTTCACTTGCAAGAAGAGAGAGGCTAAGACAGAAATCTCTGTTTAAAGCTGATAGTTCTCAGTTGTAAAAGTAATAATTCTCTTCAGAGAACAATAACTCTGTAGAAACATTTGTTTGCCTCTCTGAAGTATCTCAACACGCTTTCCAAATGGGAATTCACCCCATCACAGCCTGTGTTCCCCAGCTGGGCAAGCCAACACACTAGGAGGTTAGATGGCCCTGTGAGAGTCACGCTACAGCAATAAATACACCCTGAATTACTCCCCTCTGCTGTATACACCAGCCTGTGCAGCCTTCTAAACACAGAATACCAAGTGGTTTGGCACTGGCTGTTGATATTCCCTCTTGGAGGCTCTGGGATTATGATCTCAATGAAGGCAAAGTTGCTGCTGATCTTAGCGGGAGTTAAGCAAGCGTAAAGTCAGCAGAATCCCGCAGGCAGCAGGAATGCACAACAAAGCGGTGCCTATAAATCAGCGGCAAGGTGTCTGCTGGCCTCCTGCTCGCTGGTGTGTGCTGGGGATACAGCAGCAGCCCTGCTCGCAGCTGTGACACCCAGATGCTCTCCAGCCAGCGAGAGGGCACGGCGGAGCTGGCCGGCTCGCCTTAGCGGCAGCCTCCGCTCCAGCCTCCCCCCGGCAGCCCCAGCCGGGCTCCAGCAGCTGCCCCGCTCTCCCGAGGGCTGCCCGGGCTCCCGGCTGCACGCCAGCCCTGCCATCGCAGCCCTCCCGGCGGCGGCACTTCCCCTTGAGCTCCCATCTCTCGCCCCAGAGCCAGCCAGGAGCAGCAGTCAAATTATCTGCAAGCAGCGTGCCTGTGTTTCTGAGTGCATCTTTGTGTTATCCAGCATGTTTTGTCCAGGAAAGCAGCAGAAGTGAGCAAACCCTATACCATGTAAGGAAGAAAACAAAATAGCAGGTTTTTTTACCAACATACTGAGACATTTCAACAGGATTTGGCCCCCTGAAAATGCACACTGTATATAAGCTGCTTCCAGACCTCCAATTTAAGACAGAACGCAAACAAAGGAAGAGAAAAAATGCAGAATTATAATCCCTTGCATGCTATTAAATCCAGATTTATACAGAAGCTAACTGGTTTTAGACCCTGCAGTGACTGGTAGTTGCAGTACACAGCATGTGGACTGAAAAAGGTTCATTTTTTCCTTTTGCCTGCCAAATAATTTCTCTGCTCCACCCTTGGTGTCCAACTTTCCAATCCCTGAGTCAGTGTCTGAAGTCAAAACAACCAGCTGGGCCTCGCTGAACCTTTCACTGTGGGAAAGCTCAGCTCAAAATGGCTGCATTGTTTCTCTGTAATCTTATCTTGACTGTTTAATATCCTCAGCAATTCACAGAATTTTCAGGATTGTGTTTTGGCCCTATGGGAAATGCTGACCTAGATGATGTAAAATTTTTGCTCTTATAAGAGAAAATATTATGAAAAAATAAACTATCCATTTACTATCTGTTAATATAATTTACTTAGAACTTTTAGCAGAAAGCTGCAGGACTGTGCTACATACACCTTTTTTTCCACAATAATTCCTTAAACAGAGTCTGACAACCTCCTAAGATGAAAGACATAGCAGTGGAAATGTACCGGTTATGAAAGAATATACCATTGTACCTGTTAGAAAGAATATGCCATAGTAACATCTGCTAACTAAAAATAGTTTGTCCCAAGATTTTCAAACCCCCTTACAAAACTACTCATGGGTAAAATATGCAGTATCTATTACTGTCCAAATATCATTATATAGGCAAAAAAAAAGAAAGAGGAAAAAATGTGATTAAGTTTACAGGACACAGGAAAAATGTGAGAACTAGAAGAAACATACTAATTTTGGGAGTGCTGTTATGTTTTAGCAACACTTCCAAAATTTTGGCTATTGAGGTACAGCAAACAAAGGCCATGCTTGAAAAAAAGACATATGAGGATCACCAAATGCAAGGAAATAGAAAATGTAGCACTTCAGTATGAGGTAGTGTGTTACATTTTGAAGGCTGGGAGGAAAGCTCTGGGAGTATTTGCCATGTGTTGGGCAAGCAGGCGTTCCTCCCACTGAAGAGCCAATTTTTATGGTGCTAGCTAGTCTCATGGGTGCACTTGTTGGAGCAGGTGTCAAGGCAGGTCTTGTGGGCTGACCTCAGCTTTGGCAAGGAAGACTTGAGGAGAATCCTGTAAGTACAGTTTTATTCTCAGCTGTGAGCTGAAGGCTAGAAAATCCTACCTTTAGTGGTGAGGTTTTTCACAGTCAGTTGCATGGTGAGGACCTGTTCATGTACTTGTCGTACAAATTGCTCATGTCTACTGGGGATAGCGGTGATCAGGCAGGCTGGAAAGCAAAGCCAAGGCTTTTTGCTCCTCATGTGGAGGGTTGAGGGGGTGCAAAGCCCTTAGGGTTTGGTTGCTCTAAGCTATCTGATGTCCTCATTAAGAACTTGATGTTAATGCAATATCTGTGATGATTGACTTATGATGTAGGAAAATCACATTCTGGAGCAAGTCTGAAAAGCTCTGGTGCTTCTCAGTCGTTGCAGATGAATGACTACTGCTGGAGAGTAAGTCCTAGAAGGGCCAGCTGTAGCCTTCTGCTGCTGGACCTGGATCCCCAGCCTATGCCAGTTCCCATGCCATTTCATAGTCTTACTCCTGTGTATGGTCATTTTTCATTGATAAGAACTTTTTGTCTATGGGACATGTACACCTCCTGTATTTAACTTGTATTTAACAGTGCACACTTGTAATCTAGCCGTGGGGATAGGAGCTGTGGTCTTGAGATATCAGATGACTTGGTATTATTTTGTGTGCTTAACTTGGAGAATTAGGCTATAAGCATCATTGATGCATAATGCATGTACTTGTGTATGTAAATTAGGTTCCTGCTGTTAAACATGTGTCTGTGAAAGAGCTGGTCCTCCCATTTAGGGTTTTTCCCTCCTTAGGGAAAGGAACCCATTTTAGAAAACATAGTTATCAGGATATGTCCAGTTCAAGTTTTCACTATTAGTGTACATGAAAAATTACCCATGACTCATTCCTTTGCAATTCAGTGTTTGCACAGCTCTCTTCCCCAATACTTCCGAGGGGATCCCTCCTCACCAGCCACAAATTCAAAAGATCAACTGTGTTACAGTTGCATAAAACAAGAATGTTGCAATTGCGACGACAGCAAATGATACCGAAGGATGTGATGCTGATCTATACAAAGAATGTTAAAGCCCTTCCACAGCTATTTGCTTTGGCGTTATCCGTGGCACTGCCCTTGGGCACTGTGTGAGGAGCATGCAGGTGCCATACAGGCAATACTTGGGTTTTTGGCTTTCTTAGAAGCAGTCTGCCAGACGTATCCCAGTGATTGTGCAACTGAGAATTCAAACAGATTAGACATGTGTTTTTAAGTGAAATTGGAAATGAGGAGATCAGTGAAGACAGATGCTGCATTATGCATAAAAATCTGCAACTTGGTTAGATTTGAGTTTCACATGACAGTAGATCCGCATAGTGATCTTAATAGAAGAGAACTTTCCCTTCTCTTGCCTTTTCCTACTTCTCCTGGTCTATATACTGCAGTAGCCCTGAGCCTTCTTACTATCCAAATCCAAGCAGGTCTCAGACCTCAATTCATACAAGGCCCTGTATTCATAACAAGGCTTTATCAGTTAGTGTAATTCTTAAATCAAAGTAGCCCACCACAAAAATTACAGCAACAGGTAAACCCATGCAACTTATCTGCTGGCACAGCTGACACAAAGTCACAGCTCAAGGACATGTTCCACCCTGCAGATATGTGAGGTAATTGGGCACTTTGATAGTATTAGGAAGGAAGTTGTGTGAGGACCTTTGGGCTATCAGACTACTGAAAGGTATACTTGACATCATTGCTTCCAGTCAAGGCAGATTTGTGTTTGTATTACTTTGCAGCTTCTCATTTCTTAAAAAAACCCCATCTTTCCTAGTGCAAAGTTGCAGCCTGGTATAGAAATATTCACGTAGGCATAGGCAAACATCCCTATCTTTTCAAAAAGTGCTGTATTTGTGATAGGCTGTAGCCTACTCTACCTGAACTCCTGATATCAAAGCCGCAAGAGATGCACTCCCAAGTGAACCAGAAACATTAGTTTTAAGCTAAATTATGCACAAATGTCCTTATATAGTTTATGATGCCGTTAAAACTTTACTGCATTTCCTTGTTAGTTGAACCAGGCAAGTTTGTGATGCCCTCAGCTGTAGTATAATCTGCTCATATTCCTGACTGTCTCAAATACTTGTGAGAAAAATGAACAGAGTTTATACTTTTACTTATTTAGCTTTAGCTAGAAGTGTCAGCTCTTTCTATTTGAAGTCCCCAGTCATGCACTTCCACTGTTTTTCCTCAGACCAAAACATAAGCTTTGTAAACCTTACCACCTTCTACAGCAACAAAAACATGTTGTATTTTCCATTAAAATGTCTCAGGTGCCAAGCACAACCCAACTGACAGTCTGAAGAAACTGTCTCCCAAAAAGGTTGGTGAATATGTGCAAACATGAGCTGTTTTTCTAAAGGCACTTGCCAGACCCCTTCTGACACACCAAGCTTAGAAAAATATTTGGCATCAAGCCCTTCTTCCAGAATTTCTCCTTTTGCAGGCAGTGGAAAATGCCTTCTTTTCATGTATTCAGATCTTCTGGGTCAATGCGTAAGCAAAGCTTTCTATCTTTAGTTCAGCAGTGGCTGGCACCACCCACTCTTTCAGCTTTACTCGCGATGCCATTTATTGTGTAGGTGGACCATTTCAGTTCCACAACTCTCCCTTAAAAGGATCTCTCCTAGGGCAGGAGCTGTAGGGTGCATGAGTTCTTTCGGCTTTTTTCTTTACCCTGGGGGAAGCTGGGCCCCCTGCATCACCAGCTTGCTACTCCTCCTGTGACAAGGAATTTACAGCATTACATAACAGAGATTATGTACCTCTGCATTCAAAAATCATATGCCATGTACTTCGAACAGGTTCAAAGGCTGGGAATGAAGATTTCTGAAAGCCAAGCAGATGTGAAGACTCAGGGAGATGAGGGAAGAAATGAACTAAGGTTACTTCTTGTGCCACTAAGCTATCACAACAATCTGACTGTATTCATGGATGTCTCTGTTTCTTCCCGTGTGGCTTGCAGGTCTTCCTGTAGGCTTCCTGAATTTCATCAGTTACCTCTTATACACTATAACCCCCCATGAGGGCTTTCCCTGTATTACAAAATGTAAATTTATGAAGTAAGCACTGTAGAAATTCTGAAGATGTCCACAGTAAGCTGGTAAATAGGGCAATAGAGTAAGCCAAGCTCATATGAAGGCTTCTCCAACTATGCTTTCCAGGCATATCTCCCACCCAATTCTTAATTATAACAGAATTTGGCTTGGGTTTGACTCTTTCATGACAAAGTGTTGGTCTCTGTCAGAAGTCATTGACCCAACATGAAGACTTGCAGATTAGACTGACCAGATAAAACCCAAATAATACTTGTGACTTTTTGCTAGTTTCATCTCTTGCTACTCACATTAAAATCATTATAGAAGTCATGATGAAAAATGCTACAGGTTTATTTCTGCAGAAGCCAGGGTGCAGTATCAATAGTCTTTTATTGCTAAAATCTTTATGCAAAGCAACACCTTTCTAGCAGCTGATCACTGTTTTTTCCCCATAATATCCTTATGCTGGCAGAAACAAGTGACCAAGAAATGCAATCAAAAAATAAATTGGGGATTAAGTTCCAAAGAACAATTCCTTAAAAAAGCTGTTTATAACTCAAGCTACTCTGTTGTTATTGTAAATAATATATGGCCATATATTCTCCATGCACTGGGGGCAGTGTGATTCCATTTCACTTAGCAGATCCTGAATATTGCCAGCATCTGTAGGGTCAAGTGACCCTATTATATATTATATTATATGCAAATATTTAGTCAAAATCCTTGATGTTGTAATTGTCCAGCTGCTACATAAATACATCAATGTCCAATGGCTTTGCTGCATCATTACCCAATTAACAAAACCAATGGCATTTTTCTGTACAGAAGGTAAATCTTCATACATAGTCATGCCTGCTAATAAAGCTCCCTTGTCAATTAAACTCTAAAGGATAAATTTTCATTTTTTTTTTGGTTTGGATTGCTGAAGTTTCCCAGCCCTCAAATGCTCAACTCAGGACTGGACGGAGGCCAGGTCTGCTAACATATGTTATGCTCCTCCACCATAGTGAGTTACTACACAGGCAGGTAGCAACATAGTCTAATGTAGGCAAATCCTGGATGAACACTTGTTCCATGAACCTAATTTCTGGGTAGTAGCAAAAATAATTACTCAAAGTCAGAGTTATTGCTGTGTGCTCTGAGTGATAGTAAATTAATAAAAAGTGGGGGTTTGGCTTTTTTTTCCCTTTCACTTGTGGCTGATAATGAAGCATAAAATGTCTTCCTGAATGGTCTTTTCATAGCTGTAGAAAACCATAAGAGATTGTGAGATCTTCGCCTTCCTGATTTACACCTGCCTGCAATTTCTACCAGCTGTTTGTCTGCCTAAAAACCTCTAAGGTTGGGAATTGCACAGACTCCTTTGGTAACCTGTGCTGGTGCTACATTATCTCTTTAGCAACTGCCTGCTCCCTAATGTCCTGAAACAGGTTTGGCTCTTCAATTTGTTTGCTCTGCAGACCTAGCAGGACACCGGTGACTCATCTTAAAGCATCCAGATAATACGTGCTTTTCAGGGAAGAACATACTTGGATGAACAGTCTGTAAAACTGTTGTTTCTTCCTTTTTCGATTAAACTGTTTGGCAAAAATAGGTATTAGCTTTGCTTTCCTGTTAAAAAAAAACAAAACTGTTTAGGAACTCTGTGGGAAGTGGTCCCACCCAGCTTGCAACACAGCTGCTTGTCAATGACTATAAGTTATCCACGGGCCAGCTTTTTTTTCACAGCCCTGCAACTGTTCTCCCTTGTGTGTTTGTGCTATCTTGCACTCAGGTTGCAGCCAAGCTGCTTTGTCCCTCTCATGTGCCTGGACTCAGTGCCCATGAACTCTGCCTGGCTGTGGGGCCAGCTGTGCTCTCCTAAGGGTCTGCAGACCTTGGATAGGTATGGACAGGATAATCCTCCCAGGCAAAAAAAAAAAATAATTCTCTGCAATTCTTAACAGAAACATAAAATAGAGAATAACAGAAATAAAGAGAAGCCCTTCTATGTGCCTGACATTTTGTCTGGCAGCAAACAGAGACTGCCTGTTTCACACAGCTTGGTTGGATCCCGTGTTTCTCATCTGTTTCCCATAGTAGTTCCCTGTCAACTACCAGATCTTTAAAAAGAAAGTCACTTTTGTCCCTCCGTTTCAGTTTCAGAGGCCTTTTTTGTGCCCTGAGTGTGGAAATGTGGATTTTTGGCTTGAAACTGGAAACTAAAAAAAAAAAAAACCAAAACCAAAAAACCCTGAAAGAACAACCCAGAAACTTTTCCAGAAATTAAACCACCACAACTAAAGGATATCTGTGATTTTTATATAGTCTTTATACATGGACTGTTATGTGACCATGCTTTACAATGATTTTATTTTTGTAAGCCTACTTTTTTTTATATGGAAGGGAGACCCAAAACTCTCAATAGGCTAAAATTCACCTAGATATTGTCACAACTGGCTTAAGTAAAATTCAAGTTCCTGCAAAATACCATTTTCCCTGGAGAGTTTTCTCTGTCAATGGCAGTTAAATAAGTAATAGACAAAACAAGTGCTTCCAATAAGGTTGCTTGGGGATTCTCTCTACAGGCAATGTGAAATATTATGGGCTTGGGAATTTGGTGTTAATTCCTCTTTGAATAAGCACGATAAAACTGTGGGCCATTTATCAAAGCAGGAATTTCCCTCAGTGCAAATACACTTCCAGTCATCTCCCAGACAAACTGAAAGCCACAGGAGAGAGACAGCAGTGTAGTTGGTGGGCAGTACATGGCCTCTCTTGACCCCCCCAGCCACTGTGTAGGGGTGGCCCAGGGTGAGCATACCCCGTGGCACACAGCAGAGTCACCCCCTGTGCCACAAAGGTGGGGCTTTGAGGTGGCCTTTTGATCACAGCTGTTGTAGCTTGATGTAAGGGGTGGCTCACAGATGTGTATCTGCATTTCCCATACTTGCAGCACTGCCAAGCTGTGGCAGAGAGTGAGGGGGCACATTGGACTGCTGGGAAAAAAATGAGACATTTTGTACAAAATGGAGAGAACGTAGTCAAAGGGACTGTCTCCTGTGAAAATGGGTAGTGTAATGAGAGAGGAAGGAGTCACTTTTACTGAACAAGCAGCTGGAACAAGGGTGTGATGAAAGAGACTAAATCCAAACCAGAGGCTTGTCTGGCAATCTTTGATCCTCCTCAGAGATTTGCTCTGTTTTCTCTGCAGACCCAAGCACCAAAGAGCTTTGTGTAAATAAAGAGCTGTTTCCATTTTTCTGGGGATCAGGAGACTGTACAGTATTTGCAGGGAGAGAAACCACTAAAAACATTGATGGTAGTGTGTGTTTGTTTAATTTGGTTTTACCCAGTGGGGTTACAGTTTCCATTGTTTTGTGCTGCTTTTAGGGTTTGTGATCTATGGTAGTTGTACAGTTTCACTCCAGCAGAGTTTTATTCAAATATCAGATGGTACTTAATGGATGTTTGAAATCCTAGAAGTATTTTTTCCCTATATCTTAAGTTGACATTGCCATGCATATGCTTTGCCTCTCTCTTCATGAACATCCTGATGATGTGGTATGATAGCACGTTCTGGTAATAGACTGGAGTAGTAAAACCACTTCTTTTTTTTTTTCTCCTTTCTTTCTTTCTTAGAGCAACACTCCATTAGTAAAGATGGTGAGTTTATTCTTTACCTCAGTTGGTCCTTTCAGGCACTTATCTAATAATATAATCAGTTATTGGATGACATTCCCTTCAGTCAAGTTACATGCTTGCCTTTCTAAATTTAAATCTTGGTCAGTGAGCACAGAGTCTGGTAGGAATCCATCAGTCAGCAAGTTTGTTAAAGGTGTGATGTTATCAGCAATTCAGTTTCATGATTTTCCCTGTGCTGCAGTACTGTACAAGGAAAGCAAAGTAGCAGGGGAAGTGTGTATGTTAGGGAGGATAAGAGTAGAGCAGAAAGCTTCCTCATTCTCAAACAAGCAGGAATTCCTTCTGATAACATGGGATTACAGTGGATTTACAACCAGGACATTGAGTTTTAATAAGTTGGTGTATCAAAGCTTTTTCTCCCCATTGTCTGCCGGTTGAGTGACATTTGCCTGTTCTGTTTCAAATGAGAGGTTGGAAGTTGGTGTAGGACTTTGCTTGTCAAAGCTTGTAAAGTGACAGTGACTGCAAGGCCCAGGGCTAAAGGAAGGGGGCCATATGCACACTCTTTTTGTACTTTTTGTGGAGTAAAGAGGGGCTCTGTTGGGAGAGCAGAGACCTGCGAGGCACAGCACATGCAGGCAGGATCCTACTCCTAACCTCATACTGTTGTGTCTGGGGACATACCTATACCAAGGCCTCATTAAGGCTCTGGCTGTTTATATTGGTGTGGCACAGTGCTGAGGTAGTCATCCACCATCATCCATAAGGTAAATGGGGCTTGAGAGCACCTTTCTGCCTAGAATTTATGGTGAGATCTTCATCAAGGCTGCACAAGGAGCTCCCTGCACTTTTCTGTTCTTTGGTTCCCAGGAGAGAATAGTCCTTTATATCTCACTGCTTATCTCTGGAAAGTTAAATTAAATGGGCAATACAAAATCAAAAGACAAAATGACATTATTGCTAAGCTGTGCCTTTAATATCAGAGTTGCATGCTGTGGCAGATTGTGACTGCACTTTTGTCCAACAACTTAGATTTAGGAGGCTAAATAGTGGGTATGTGTCCAGGGGAGCAAGGAGCTAGAGGTCAATGGCATTGATGTCACATTCACTTTGCCTCTGTAAGAGAATTAATTAGGCTTCACACAGGCAGAAAAGTGAAGGGTGAATGAACTGGTGAATGAAACCAGAATGAAAGGCAACACATTTTGCATATTTACTCATGCTGCAAATCTGATTGAGTAAGACAGGCCACATTCTCTCCCCTTTGAACCTAAGAATGGCTTAGGGACTCAGAGCAGAGATTTGTCTATTCCAGTGTCTCATTCGTGATATGGGCTAATAGCAGAGCCCTGGGTAAAATGTTTAAATACTAGAGAAGGATACAATCTTTTTTCTTTCAGTATACCCTTCCAGTTTCTGGCAGTATGCAGCTGGGGTTTTTGCAGACAGAGATTGTATCCTCATCTCCATGCTGAATATTTTTTAATGCAGTTTTTCAGGGCTCAAAGTCACTTCATTCAAAGAGCTATCTTTGCTCTCGAGGATGGGACACAAAAAGGCTGTAGAAATACAAAATTACGAGCTCACCATGAGCTGCTACTTACCAACTCTGTGTTGTGGAAATGAATTTAACTTTTTTGGTGTTACTCATGACTCTCACTTCTTCAGTGTTACTCATTTTTCCTACAGATGTAAGGAAACTGGGCCTTTTTAGTACTTTGTTTAACAGGCAGTGCCTGCACATACAGCAAAAGCTTTAGATTTAGCATATGTGTGTTTATAGTCAGAAGCTAGTAACCTTTGGTAACAATAATTTTTTTCTCAGAAACTAATTTAAAATTAAAAGCTCCTGAAGATTGCCAACGAAGTCTGTAATTGGTATGAAGTGAGAATGAAGCGTACTTTGCATCACTACCTAAATGGCAGCTTCTGGTACTTCAGGTTCTTCTTCTGACCAAGGATTCAATGGAAGCAAAAATCTGCAAAGGAAACAACTCTTTATATGAGTAACCAGAGTACTGGATATGCACGAACAAGACTTCTTACCAGAAGCAGATTTGCTTAGTTCATTTACCCTTCCTAAAGGGAGGGACACTAACCAATTTTGGTGGAGTACTCAATTCCATCAAGCTAAACACAAGGAGAAGCAACATTTTATACTTCTTAATTATGCAAACTTTCATTTTGGCAGCATGTTATACATAATTATGTGTGTGCCCATAAAGAAAAAATATCAGATAATCCTACACATGCCCCCAAGACCTTTACTCTCCACCACCCCACCCCCCCATCTCGACCTCCATATGGGACTTCTTTTTTTGACTCTTCAGGTGACTCTTCAGGGGACTACTTGTACACTGTCATTATTATGGCACACGAGCACATTGTGCTTGTGCCCTTGCCCAATTCCCAGATATTTCCTTTCAAATCAGATTGCATGATTAGATTACAGTAAAAATCCTCAGCCTCTGTATTACCATAAGTTCTGTTCAGGTTTGAAATATAATTTGGTCCTTTGTAGAAAAGCAGAATTTTCAGAAGAAATGTAATGCTATGATCTGATCTAATGATTTAGACTCACTATTTTAGTAAATCACAAAAAAATTGGCAGTATTCTCTCTTTGGTAATCCTTTCTTGGAAAAAAGTAAGCTCCTTAATAAATCTCAGTAGTCATGGGTGGAAATTCACCAACAGCAACAGTGTTTCTTGACCTTTCCAAAGTGCTAGATTTAATTAGACATTCATTAATACAACTGTGTATAGATTAGTCAAGGCAGCTCTTTCCCATGTTTGTGTGGAGGAGATACCCAGCTCCTTTTAGGCTTGACTGGTTGTCCACTGTAAAGGACATGTTTGCACTTCTGTCTGCAGTGTGCAGTGGAAATGCACTGAGCCCGCTCAGATTCTGGGATCAGTTTAAGTGTAGCAGTCTGGAGATGAGCAGAGGGCTTACCCAGCCTTCTTGGCAGGCTGGTCTGCAGCTTGGCCCTGCCCAGCATTTGAGCGAGCTCACGTAAAGCCAGCTCAAGGCATCTCTACACTGCCCTGCAGTTGTAGTGCAGACACGCAGTGCGGTGGTTTAGTGGTGCTTGGTCCTTTGCTTATGTGCTCGTTCAGCCTGCTGAGGGAGCACCTTGCACCAAAGAAAACATGAGTTTTCCCTGTATACTTTTCTGCTTTCTTCCTTGCTTTCAGTGTCATGCCACAAGCAGCTGTAGTTTTCTCCAGCTATATTATTAGAGCAGCGCAGCTATGGAAATGTAACTACAACATTTAGGAAGTCTTATGGTGGACTTTTATCTTTCCATGTAAAGGGGAGCGTGGAGTTGCCAAACTGAGGTATTCAAACCCTTCGTTGCATTGACATATTTATTATGAGCACTTACCTATGAAATTGCTTATGGTACCTTTCCAGGATGTTTTTTCCCCTTAGTAACACTGTCTGAAGCTGTAAGAATACCTTTTCATACTTAAAAATACTGGCTGGAGTCATACACCCACGCACCCTAATACCTACAAATTAATATTTCCACAGAGGTGTATTTAATTCTAGAGATACAAAAACATAATGTGTTAAGGGCTACCAAAATTGATAAAGTACTTTAAATAAAATGCTTTTGTTCAATTTCTTCTGTCTGTTCAAAGCACACAACTTCAGTGCTTTGGCAGACATTTTCTTGCTACTGAAAATCTTCATGCGTCCACGTTGGAGAGGCTGTATAAATGTATACAAAGGTACTTAGTGATGTGTATAGTGCTGAGAATGGTAACAAAGAAGTCAATTTGACATCTTGTTCCCCAGAAGACCATGATCTTGAAAGTTCTAGGATATAAGTTCAAAAATCCTCAGAAGTTTATCACCACAATTTGTGGCAAGTCAACTGTGTGTGAATGTTGTATATAGAGTGTAGATCCCTGTGAGCCGTTCAGCCTCCCTGGATTCTCCTCAAACATTATGAAACACTAATTTAGATCTTCCTAGCTTCTTTCTTGTAGGCTTTGATTAGTGAATTAATTAAATCTGTTGATACTTGGAATATCATGTTTCAGAAGGGATATTAGACAAAACTCCATTAGGAGAGCACTGTATTTCTGAAATAGGTTACCCAGAGAGGTGCTGAAATCTGCTCACTTGAAACTTTTCAAGGCTTGGCCAAGTCCTGGCTCCGCTGAAATACTGCCTTTCTTTCCACTGGTGTTTTCTATTTTTCTATGCAAAATACTCTGCTTTTCCCTTGATGTATATATGCCATAATTTTTGGTATTTCATGTAGTTTAAGACCAGACTTGACCAGAGTCAAAATTTAGGCTAATCATTTGCATTACACAGACTGCACAATTTTACCAGGATTTCCTGCTGAAAGCTGTCTTGTAGTCAAATGGCTGTGTGCACTGTAATGAAGAAATTCAGTCTTTCTTTAAGAATTGTGGGTGGTAGTGCATATTCTAGTAATGTGGAGGGTTGACCCAGCAGAGAATTATCCTTACAGCTGCTAATCTGAAGTTTGTCACTGCAGTTTTTCAACTTCTATGTATTAGTTTCTCTAGGAGCTGATATCTTCCTCTGCAATGTTTACAATCCAAGTTAAGACATTGTTTAGTACATTTAATTCCATTAATTCCTATTTATAGGAATCTCCTTTTATTTTCTGTATGACTTTAAGGTGAGTACAAGATCCAGAAATCTGTTATGATTTGTATTGATACAAGTCTGCAGAAGGTTGTTTAAGGGACATTGTTTCTGTCTACTGCTGGGTTATGAAGCAGTAAAGCAGAATTCTTCAACAAGTATTTACATATAAATGTATTTTAAACAGCTGTGGCCTCAGAAGGAACTTTAGGATACATTCTTTGGAAAAAGATCATCAGTTTAGTTCATTTTCTGCTCCTCACATTGAGCAACATGAAATTGTACTCCTCATCTACTGACATCTCCTTTTTAGACTAAAAATCTCTTCATAGCAGAGAGCATGATTCTTGTTTCCTTATGAAATCACTTACTGCCCCTTCAGGTGCTATCAGATAGATAAGAGGTGCAGTTTGCAGAGAAAAATCTTCTGAAAACAGTTACAGAATCACAGAATAGTCTGAGTTGGAAGGGACCCAGAAGGATCATTGAGTTCAACTCTTAAGTGAATGGTCTGTACAGGGATCAAACCCATGACCTTGGCATTGTTAGCACCATGCTCCAACCAGCTGAGCTAATCTCAGACCAACTGTTGATTGTTATAGATTAGTAAAAGTATATGGTAAAAGTAACAGGAGAGAAAGAATTCCAAAATTAAAACCAGATTTTTTCATTCAATGTTTTCTCAACCTGCTCAAAAGGGGAATCCATTTGTGGCCTTTCCTAATCTGGCTGGATGAAAATGTGTGCAAACATAATTCCTGGTGTGATTCCAATGATACTGCCAAACATTACCCTTTTGAGGACTACTGTGGCCATATTGTTGAGGCTATCATCTTATACACTGGTTCACCTAACATGTAATCAACAGTGTGGGTCAAACCCAAGGCTGCATTACTGGAGCTTTTCAAGATCCCACAAACAAAAACACTTAGACTGACAGGAATCAGCTGTGCTGTGAAAAGTACTGTAATGCTGGGGAAGGGTAAGGACAAATCCAGACATGGATGTGATACCTCCTGCAGGGGGGTGGGAGTTACACACCAGTGTTCAGTGTTATGTTGCTATCTCATGATGGAAAAATGAAAGTTCAGTGATTCATTTTTTCATTGGTTAAGTGTACTGTCACTTGATACCCTGATGGAGAGCTTTCTGCAGGGGAGGGGTTGAGCCCTGTGAAACCTCAAAGCACTTTATTTTCATTGTGGGCAGCTCAGTTAAGTTCTTATTAAACTCAGCTTTTTCTAATTTTGGAATTCACCTCCAGACATTTGCTTTTGCTCCAAACACAATATTAGCTGTAGATGTTTGTCTGTGCTTGTGGTATGGGTTGTTTCATTGTTTGTTGTTTGGTTATCCTTTTCTACTGTCAGGTATCAATTAAATATTTTATCCTTCTTTTGCTATAAAATAGCTTGCTAATCATCATTGAATTCAGGATTTAATTGAGGTTTACTAGTGAAAAATACATGTATTTGGGTACATTGGAAGTAATGTGTTCTTATTGTAACTTTTGTTTACATACGATGATCCATAAGCTGTATAAATCTTCTGGCACTGAAGACAAAGTTAGTTGAAGCAAATTCATTTCAGTATTATTTCTTAATCCACCAGAACATGCTTCCCTTTTCCTAGAGTAAAACCCTTTTCAAGTCAGTTGCTTGAAATGTTTGAAGTGACGAACTGCAGATAGTAAACTGAGCAATTGTTTGAGTTCATGCTTATTACAGCAGTGTTCTGGAAAGTGTTTGTGCTTAGGCTTTTAATAAACTCCCTCTAGAGATCAATTACTGTGATTTGTCTAGTTACTATGGATAAGAGGTTTTGGAGGGGTTTTTGTTGAAATGTTTTGTTTAAGTGAAAGAGTCTTGAATGCTTTTTTTCAGGCAGAATAAAAAGAGAATGGGAAGCAGAACACAGAACCTCCAAGGAAAAATGATAATTGAAATGGTAGAAGGACTCTGCAACATTGCCAGGTCTTGTAGGAAAATTTTGTGTTTTAGGCTTGTTCAGAGGTAGCCCAGAATGTAGGTCAGCAGGGGAAGATGTGTAAGAAGGAGGATAAGCAGTGATAATACTCTTGACAAAGTTTTCTCACTATAAGGTTTCAGTATAATCAAAACCAGTTTAGCATTTGAGGAAAAGCACCATGAAATGGAGTAATGGAATTAGCTTTTATGTTTTTCCAGGAACCTAAACCACATTTCCTGTCACAACTGTATATTATTAATACAAGGCATCTGCTAAGTTGTAGCTGCCCTAAAATGAGCACACATGTAATAAGTCTGGTTCAAATAATTTTTTTTTTGACGTTTGCAATAAAAAACTAAAGCAAGATGAAGCCTCAACCCATCATAAAAAAGAGTATGATTTGGAATACTGCAAGTTTTCAGCATGGTCTCACAGACAGATTATATAATTCTGTTGATTTTGCTGTTACAAGACTGTTACTGCCTACATTTTTGTCTTGCTTCCCTTTCATTTTGTATTCTGTGGTTGCAGCAATTAGTTTCCAGTCACAGAGGGAAATGAGCAGCTATCTTAAAACTCCGTCTGTTTTCCAGCCCCCTGTCATTTAGAACTGGGTGCAGAAAGTTGTTTGTTGTCTAATTTTTGGGGTGGTGGTGGTGACATGTGTCATCTTTTCTCATGTTGTAACCAGCCTCCACAGGCTTAAGGCAAATGGCACAAAATCTTCTAATGTAACGGGATCATCTCAGGAATATAATGTCCAGAACATGATTCCCAGGGGACTAATGATCTATGAAGAGATTTTTCCACATTAATACCCGTTCTGAAAAAAATCGATTACTGCATTTCACTTCATTTCCTTATAGATTTCTTCAACATACCCCAAGAATGACCGAGACTTCTCTGAGAGCCCGTCAGGCCTGAAAGTCTGGCATCAAGTCCTGGGTTGTGAATCATGACAAGATGACTCAGAAATTTTTGTGTAGTTTCCCTAGCCCTCTCCCAAAGGCCTGTGTGGAAGGGCTCTGGATGGTGTCACAGGTATCTGTCCCTGTGTGCTGTTCCTGTCACATTAGTCTTTTTTAATGTGTGCAACAGAGGGAGAGTGTACCTGAGATCCCACTTGGTTACCTTAGATGGCTTCCCAGAGGCCTCACAGACAGGCATAACCTTCAGCCAAATGTAGCTGTAAACTGAGATAACCTGAGAGCTCTGATGTGGAGATCAGTTCCCTTGTGCAGCTGGTCACCTGGCTTTCCAGCCCTCCTGGCCCTTCCCGCTATAAAAAGGGGAGCCAGGAAGGATTCTTTTTGATAGGTTTCTCAGACAAAAATAAAGCGCAAACACGGCAACATTATATCTGAGAACTGTTTGTTGATAGAGGGTGAGTGTTGTGGTGACACAAATGGTGTCACCACAGCTAAATGGTGACAGAAAAGAGAGCAGAGAGGGAAAAAGAGAGATGGGGAAAGAAACAGATGACAGGGGCAGTGTTACCCAGGAACCCCAGCATTCTGTCAGTGTCAGCTCAGCAGGCGGAACAGGCAGTGAGCCCCCGCAGCGTTTGTAAGTGGCTGGGTGTGATCTTCAGCGGTGGCAGCGTGCCTCCGGCATCGGCTGCAAACCGTGGCGAGCCTTGGCGGCTCTTGTGAGCGTCGGCGACGGCGGCGACTGCAGGCTGGTGCTGGGAAAGGTGGCAGCAGCCGTAGAGAGGGAAACCCGGCGGTGCCGGCGGTCACGGCTGGGTGCAGGCGGCAGCGATTGCGGCTGCACCCCGGTGACATGGTGGGGGCAGCTGGCTGCGGCAGCACCCGATCCGTCGGGTAAGCAGCGGGGCACCAGGCTGTCCAACTGGTGAGCTGGTTTGCAGAAAAAGTGAAGCAGGGCAAAGGTACAGGCAGGGAAGCAGGACCACAGGGAGGAAAAGGAGAGGAGAGAGGGTGAAGGGCCAAGATGACTCTCCAAGTGAGCCCCTGATCCCTCCAAAAAATCAAAAACTGTTCCCGTTGTGTTGCAGCTATCTGCTTTTTTTTTTTTTTGCTAAGGCTCCTGCCACAGCTCGACTTCACAGGCATTCTTCCTGGGCATCCTGGCATTTCCGCGCCAGCAAGAGGGGCAGGGGGATGTTACTCACAGCCCAATCATTGAAGCTTTCTCTGCTTTGACTGGCTGCTGATGAAGTTTCCCCAGGGGCAGGGCTGCCAGCACCTGTAGAGCTCTTATAGGAATCCTTCACCTCATGTGTTACCTGTGTTGAGGCATAAATAAAAATCAGATACGTCCCTCTCACCTAACCAATTAATTTTTTGCTAACACCCAACCCAAACTTCTTTGTCTCATGCTTGTGGTGCCAGTGGTGCTTGACCACCTTAGCCTTGGTCTTTTCTCTGTCCCTTCTAAACAGCTCCAATCATTTCCACAAACTGTGCCAAGAAAAAACCCCCCACAGCACTTTAAAGGAATTGTTCTTAGTGAAAAATGAAAACATACTAAAACAATGTACTAGGTTGAAAGCAAACCAGTTGGAGATCCCAAGTCAGAACTATAATTTAATAGGAAGATTAAGATAAACGCAATAATACAGAAACACTGGCTTAAACTGACAGAGTCAGTATACAACCTGACACCCTGTTGGTCATGGTGGGTGGATGGCAGTCTGATTAAATGGTGGCTGCAGTCTCATTGAAATGATAGATGTGGTTCTGTTGAAGCAGGGATCCTGTAGAAGGGTCTGTCTTCCTCTGAAGGTCCAGTGGTGGTGATGTAGCTCTTGTCTCTAGGTACCCAGTAGGAAAGGCTGCTTGTGGTGTTCCAAACCTCAGATTATATCCAGGTAGGAATACTTGGCTCCTCCCCCAGGGCTGAGCATTTCACAATGGGATGATGAAATTTTGTAAGTCATGCAATGAAACTTGGTGGCCCATTAGCAGAAGATAGCCCACGGAGGGAGTTATCAGGGATGAGTCATGGAACAGGTAAAGAACACTGCCCCACCTTGTTTTAACAGCTTATGAAGATGGTGATAGAACACATTTGGTTACATCTTAAGTTGTAACCTAAGACAGACAAGCAGTTTGCGAAACCTCTCTTTTGCCCTTTTAATTATTGAGCTTCATCTTTTTTTCATCCTTGGTCTGGTGTGATGCCTTGGATGTGTTATACCTAATTTAGGGATTGTGAGATTAAAAGGAGGAAAGTCTTAGCTAGTTTATGTCTGCAGTGCTTTGCAGGTTTACACTAGAGAGCATCTGAATCTGAATGCGCTAAAAACCCTTTTACAGTGTAATCAAGTGACAGTTCATATTGGAGGGAGTAGCCTGCCACTCCAGCTGTACAGCTGGTTTCAGCCCTGAAGATTTTGGCTGTAAAATAACAATGATATTTTATAACCTATTTTTTTAGAAGCAGATTGGAGGATCTGAAAGCAAGGCTGGGGGTTTTAAGGATGGGACATCTACCAGGATAAAGATTTTGCCATTAGAGTTAATTAATAATTTCCTTGGTTGTTGAACTAAAACCAAATCCTTCTCATCCAGTTCAGACTGTGTAAAAAGAAAATATTGTTTGGAATTTACTCTCCAATGGGGCTAATTATTCTTTATATTTCACCCATCACATTATAATCCTCTTAAGAGAAAAGAAAGAAGTGTTCTCATTAAATTCTGAAACAGGAGTTTTTTTCTGACAAGTTGCTCTTCCTTTGAAGAGGCTAATATCCAGTGATGGAAATTGTGAAGAATAAATAAAAAAAGCTTAGTACAGAACGATTTACTTAAAATTACAGTGTCAAAGAGCTTTTCATAATAACAAAAAAAAATTCACAATGTTTGTGATGAAAAAACTATTGAAACTGCAACCTGGTTGCTCACCTGGTGGTATTTTCATGTTCTTACTTAAAGAACACACTCTGTGTTTTGTTATTGTAAGGCTGCCTGGGAGGGCTGGGCTGGTAGCATTGACTCTTTCCTCAAAGACAGAAGTCTCAGTTGAGCAAATCAGTTCTATACAGCAATGAAATAAGAAAAAGCTTGAGTATGCTCTCAAGTTCTATTAATTTGAATTATTTTCTAGCCTGGAAAGTAAAGGGTCCCTGGTATGTACACATACTTTGGCTCTCATTTTTTTTGCAGTAGGACCAGATATTTTGGGCACACTGCCTGTGTGTCGGGGTGTAACTGGATGGGAATCCTTTCCTTAGTAGCTGTGTACACACAGTTGTAATTTCCCTGTGACAGCAGTGTGTGTTGGTATCCATGGGAGAATGGACTGCTTAGACATATGAGAGTTACCTCTTATACAGACAGGACAGAGCAAAGTCTAACACCTTCAAAATCAAATTTTTCTGGTACCATGCCAATTCAAACATGAACTCCCTTAGAAGGTAGACATGGCCAAATGAGGCTCGTGTGGACCATTATGAACCTGGACTTTTTGTCTCCAAGAGTAACGTCATCATTCCTAAAACACCATCGTATAAGTGTTCCTGATGAAATGTACCTCTTGGCTGCCAGGTGAAGAAATAACTTCTCCTTAGTTAAGGACTGCCTGTCCAGATGAAGAAAAGCAGATCCATACTTAGCAGATCTATTTATATGTGTGAAGCACTGTAATTTAGAGCTGTATGATGTTCCTACCTGAACACATATTAAAAAACTTCCCTCTCATAACTAGAAAAAACTTGTCTTAGCTGGGAAATAATTAATCTGGAGAAGTGTAATTTGAAGCAGGGAATAGTTACGTTCTTCTCCAGGCCCGCTTGCCTGCCGAAGTGTTACTGAGGGGCAGAAAATGTCCCAGAGAAGTTCGTGTCCAGTTTTGGTGGTACTGTGGTTATAGATTTATAACATTTATATAAGAACAGCTGTAAGACTAAAAGGTAATTGTATCAGTTTGACTGAAGTCCCCTGAACAACATGTCCATGTTTTAAACAAGCTTCCCCACCCTGTGCCACAGCTCAGGGTGCTGTCCCTTAGCTGTAGCATTTCTCTGTAGCTCATTCTACTCCCAGCCTTGCAGTTTGTCAGTACCAGGTCTGGATCCACAGACTGTTGCTATGTCCTCTGTGAGTTCTACATTACAGCTGGTCTTATCCCTCAAAACAGGAACAATTGCTTTTCTTTTTCATCTACATCCTTTTTCAGGCTGACTTACTTTTTATGTAATTTTATAATACAGCTACTATCTGGTGTTGGAAAGATACCACTAAGGCTAGAAAAGGGCATCATGGCAGGGTTACCACTATTGCTCACTCTACACTTTTTGAATCCAGTCCAGCCCTGGTGATGGGGATCTTGACAGCAGAGACAAGATGCCATTAGGGTTAGGGGTCAGAGAGCTGCAGAGCCTACAGCTCCAGGGACACTGTCCCTCGCAAAAGGCATTGCAAGGGCATCACGGCAGGGTGCCAACATTGCTGTCTCCTCACTTTTTAATCTGGGCCACCTCTGGCAGTGAAAACCTCTGGCAAACTGCCAGTAGGGTTAGAGTTGAAGTTAGGCTTTAGAGAGGAAAAGAACCTACATCTCTTGGGCACTGGGGCGAGAAATAGCATTGCAAGGGCATCACGGCAGGGTGCCAACATTGCTGTCTCCACACTTTTTAATGTGGGCTGTCTATGGAGATGAGGACCTCTGCCACAGTACCAAGCTGTTGTTGGGGTTAGGATTGAGAGAGTAAAAGAGCCTACAGCTCCAGGCACACTGCGGCTGGAAATGGCATGCCAAGGTGATCCAGGCAGGGCCCCAGCTTTGCTGCTCTTACATCATTCTAACCTGAACCACCCATGGTGATGTGGACCACAGTCCCAGTGGCAAGATGCCATTAGGCTTAGAGATAGGGTTGAGAGAGGAAAAGAGCCTAGAACTCCAGGGACACTGGGGCTGGAAAACACATGCCAACAGAATCACGGCACGGTCACAGCATTGCTGCCCCCAAGCCCATGCAAGCGGATGGGCACGTAAGCCGCAGGCCCAAGCTTGATTACCAGTTAGGGTGGAAAAAAAAAACATTCTGAAAAGAAGTGAAAACAAATGGAATGGAATGAAGTAAAGAGCAGTGAAATAAACTGAAACTTAATGAAATTATACTCATTGTAATCTGCAGATTTCATTTCGCTTCATGAAATGTTGAGATTTCACTTCATGAAAGAAAATGAAATGAGAAATCACGGAATGAAAGGGAAAGAAAAGAAAGGAAATATAATGAAAGGAAATGAAATTGAAAATTATAAAATTACTTATGAAGAGGAAAGTTATTGAAATACAATAGAATGAACTGCAGTGAAAGGAGCTGAAACTTAATGAAATGATACTCATTAAAATCTTGAGATTTCATTCCCCTTCATAACATGAAGCATTTTCATTTCATGAAAGGAAATGATACATTGAGATTTCAATTTTCTAATAATTTCAAAAAGTATATAATTTTACAAACTTTTGTTTCATTTTTCTGCACTTCATTTCATTCCAACCCATTCTTGATTTCATGAAAAGAAATGAAATCTTGTGAATTCAATGAGGATAAATTGGGTAAGGTTTGATTCATTTCCCTGCATTTCATTGGCTTTTTATTGTTTTCAAATTGGTGCAGAATTTTTTTTTTAGTGATTTCAACCCATCAATTTGTTCTCCCAGCTTTTTGTTTGACTTCCTTCCCTGCTTTCAAGATTTGAGTATCATTTTGTCAACTTTTGGTCCTTTTAACTGCATCTCATTCCACCCATGTCCCTTTGGTAGTAGTCCCTCCATTTGCAAATTTTCTTTTCTTTTTCAATTGCATCTTATTTGATTATATCTCCTTCCAAGCACGTTTGTTTCAGTTTCTTATTTCAAGATTTCATTTCCTTTCATGGAAGGCAAGTCTTCATTTCATGAATGGAAATGAAATCTTGTGAATTCAATGAAGATCACTTGGGCAAGGTTTGGTCCATTTCCCTGCTCTTCATGTCATCCCATTGCCTTTTTATTGTTTCGACATTGCTGCATACTTTTTTTCTAAGTATTTCAATTCTTCAGTTTTTTTCTCCTGTCTTTTTGTTGGACTTTGTTCCCTGATTTCAAGACTTCAATGAGTATATTTTTGGCAAGTTTCAGTGTATTTAACTTAACCTCCTTCCATCCAAATCTTTGTAGTTGTAGTCCCTTCAATTGAAAATTTTCTTTTTTATTTCTTCCAATTGCATTTTACTTGATTGTATCTTCTTGTCAGGGGATTTTTTCTGCTTTCTTTTCTGATGTCAAGATTTCATTTCCTTTCATGAAATGAAGACTTTCCTTTCATGAAAGGAAATGAAATCTTGTGAATTCAATGAAGATCAGTTGGGCAAGGTTTCGTCCATTTCCCTGCATTTCATGTTATCCCATTGCCTTTTTATTGTTTTCACTTTAGTGCAGATTTTTTTTTAAGCATTTCAATTCATCTGTTTCTTCTCCTGTCTTTTCGATGGACTTTGTTTCCTGATTTCAAGACTTCAACGAGTATAATTTTGGCAAGTTTTGGTCCTTTTCACTGCATCTCACATTGTTAACTCCCTTGAATTCTCGCATAACTTTGGACAGGTTCTAAGGGGTATTGTGAGGAAAAAAACCAACCCACCTTTGTGTTTAATAGCTGAGTACTTAGAAACTTGCACTCAAACATTATGAACTATCATTCAAACACAATTAAAGTAGCACAGTTAAACTTCACCTCCGGTATGGCCCCCATACACAAGTGGTCTCTGCATCCATGGTGAGAGCAAGGATGTTAAAACCTCTCTTACAACAGTCATTTCATGGGAGGGAAGAACATGTTATCAGTGAAGAAATCCCTTAAAAGGCTCTGAGCAGAAGCTGTGGTTGTCAGGGCTTTAGTTAAGAAAAGCAGGTAGTATATTGATGAGGATGCCTCTGGGATGTTCAGCATGAATCCAACATTGAGCTGCTTAGTTACAATAGTGTAATAATTTACTGTATTTTTTCCAAAAGCAATTTCATGAATTCCCAATGAAAAGAGTGAAAGTCATTTTCCAGCCTCAGAGCATGAAGCAAGTTCTCAAAGTTATAAGGGATTCATTAAGCATGCACAGAAACAGTAACTTCGCTAATTGTAAGGCTCTCTATATAAACAGTATCTACATAAATATGGCTAAAGGTGATGAGGAAAAAAATGCTTGGCACTTCACAACAAGCCCATTTTAGGGCTGGGAGTTAGAGGAGAGAGGAGCCTGTGAAGATGGGACTCTGTAATGCTACCAGCTTAGTGTAATGTCCTCTTTTCATTAAGCTAAGCCAAACAAGACAAAAAGGGTAAACTTGCACGTTGTCTCCCTAGAGTCCATAACTCTGTGCTTGAGATCTTCACACAGAGGGTTCACATTAACCTCAGTTGTGTCATATTTAACTTGGCTATTGGAAGACACACTTGGCTCTCTTTGTACATACCACACCTTTCATACATTTCAGTCTTCCAGTTTTAATACTGCTGGTTTGCTACGTGGAGATTTCTTGTCATACTGGTGATTTCTCCAAAATATACATAGCTTAGCTTCCTATCTGCTGCTGAACTTCTAAGCTGCAAACTCTCAGTGGGTGCTGATTGTGTCCCATCATTCAGATGCTGTATGCAGGGGGCATTACTGCATGATTTCCAGAGGGTGAATGAAAACAAGAGTCTTGAGTCAATCTGTGAGATCTCAGCCTGGGAGAAAAAGCTCTAGGGCATCTAATCCCCATGGGGATTTTATATTAAAAAATAAAACCAGTGAGAGCATAGCCAGTGGGCTATGCTTTAGCCTACTTGAGAAATCCACTGCTGGGTTAATATATACTCATTTTGATTTCTTAACCTGATGTGAAACCAACGACAATCGCAAAAAACTGTTTCCTTAAAAACATGGTGTTTTCTTTATTTTCCCAGCTGCAAAATGCCTCATTTTCCCACTTTATTGCCTTTTACAATCCCTACCTTGCCTTTTCCTCATGGCCGTGATGAGGCCCTAGAAATAACTAGGCTCTTCTCAGCCCTGGTGAAGCCTCTTTGGGAGTGCTGTGTCCAGTTCTGGGTGCCTCAGTACAAGGGAGACATGGAGCTACTGGAGTGGGTCTAGAGGAGCGCAACAAAGATGATTAAGGGACAGGAGCATTGCTTATGAAGAAAGGCTGAAGGAACTGGGCCTGTTAGACTTGAGAAGAGACAACTGAGAGGGGACCTCATCAATGTCTGTCAGTGTCTGGAGTGGGTGTGTCAGGAAGATGGACCAGGCTCTGCTCAGTGGTGCCAGGCAATAGGACAAAAACGATGTGCAGAAACTGATGCACAGGAAGTTCAACTTGAATATAAGGAAGAATTTCTTTACTGTGCAGGTGATAAAGCACTGGAACAGATTGCCCAGAGAGGTTATGGAGTCTCCCTCACTGGAGATATTCAAGAACTGTCCGCATGCAATCCTGTGTAATGTGCTCTGGGATGACCCTTCTTGAGCAGGGAGGTTGGCCCAGATGACCCTCTGTGGTGCCTTCCAACCTCACCCATTCTGTGATTATGTAATAAACAGTTTTGTAAAAGTTTACCTTGCATAGAAAGGCAGAAGCAAGGGCCTCTTTAAAAGGCCTCCTGTTTCCTCTGTCCTTTTTCATTCTGGATTTTTTTTTGCTTAAGTTCCTGATAACCACATCTCAGCTTACCACGCAAGAAATGGAGACTTTGACCAAATGGCATTTGAATTTTACAGTCAAAACACAACCCTTTCAACTCAGGTGCTATGCCAGCTTCAAAAGTGATAGAAGTTAAAAAAGAGAACATGAACATCTATTAGGGACAGGCTCTCTGCTAGGGATGCCTGACCCAGTCTGCAAGATGTCTGACCCTCTGTACATGGAGGCGGGGGGAAGACACTCTGCAGCCATTCTGGAAATGAGTAAGCACAAACCTTCAAGCATAAGCGATGCTCCTAATTTGTACCAAGAAAACATCTCTACCGTCACAAATCATCATTCTGCCCGAGGCTGATTGTTAATTTTGGCCTCAGAGAAACCTGCCACGTGTACACAGAGTAGCACTGCTTTCTTCTCCAAGGCCATATGCTTTGAAGAGGCTGCCAGGCCTGTGTAGCTGCTGAGACACAGGGCAAGAGACACATAATACCAGTTACCTCCTTGCTGATCAAATGACAAGTAGGACTTTCTGCTGCCATTCTTTCTAGAGTTTTTGCTCCCAGATTCCACTGCTGTCTGTCAGTGACTATAGGAGTAGTAGAACTTGCTTTTCATTCATGCCATCTAAAATCGTGAGGGCCATGTCAATGCATAGGTGTTTGTGCTAGTGATGTTCAGCAGCTTAGTTTACAGCTACTCTTGCAAACTCATTCACTGAGACTCGTCATGTTATTACACAAAATTGCTTGAATAAGGGTGGGGAAAAAAGCAATCATCTAATGTAGAATTCCAGACAGTGAGATCTTCCATCTGGGGCTGTTGTCAAGTTTGTCAATGTTCCTGCTCACTGGGCTTAGCAGTGACCCTTGTGGAAGGGTAGCTGATCACCTGGTCCATACAGGGCTTTTGACTGTCACTGTGTAACTAGTGATAAAGATGTCCTTTTCAGAGTAACCTGATGTAAAATCTGTACCTTGTTGTACCTATCCCCTTTTGCATCTGGTATACTGCTGGTGTTATGCAGCCATCTAGAGGGCCTGATGTCTGTGCTGGCTTCAGACAGGTGACCAGAAACCACAAAACTGCAGGAAAACAAGCTCTGCTGACCCTTAGTGGCTGTAATTCAGCTGCAGTGCTTTGGAAATGTTTTTACAAGTTCAGGGCTGCTATTTTGGTGCTGTTATGTAGTCTGTTGTCAATTTTTTTTGGTGGGGGGGGGGGGGGGGGGAAGGCACGGTCTAACCTGATAAGGGCAAAAAACTGGGGGAGAACTGTCAGCAGAGAATAGCATCTGGGCATCATAGAAGAGAACGTCCCTAACCCTGAGATTTTACAGCAGTTCCACAGAGCAAATGCAATTCATACATCTAAGGGCTATCACAATTGACACCATAAACTGAAGGTGAGTCATTCTCTGGCAAAGAGAGACAGAAGAACAAAATGGAAGAAAAGGCAAAAATCCTTCAAGACTATCATAGGCTCTGATGGACAAATAAAATTATTGGAGATATTAGGAGATGCATGTCTGGTTCAGATAGGGAAGACACCTCCTTGTACTGATGAGACTGATAACTGACTGGAGCAGAGTGGCTGGGAAATGGTCCAGTGGAAAAGGATCTAGGGGTGCTGGTTGACAGCCAGCTGAACATGAGCCAGCGTGTGGCCAGGTGGTCAAGAGGCCCAATGGCATTCTGGCTTGTACCAGCAATAGTGTGGCCAGCAGGACCAGGGCAGTGATTGTCCTGTACAGGGCAATGGTGAGGCCACACCTTGAGTGCTGTGTCAAGTTCTTAGCCTCTCACTACAAGTAAGATGTTGAGGCACTGGAACATGTTCAGGGGCAATGGAGCTTAAGAAAAGTCTGGAGAATGAGTTCTGTGAGGAGCAGCAGAGGGAGCTGGGGCTCCCATCTGGAAAGATGATGCTCAAGGGGACCGTATCACCCTCTTCAACTGCCTGAAAGGAGGGTGTAGCCAGGTAGCAGTCAGTCTCTTCTTCCAGCAAACTCTTGACAGGACAAGAGGACATAGCCTCAAGCTCCACCAGGGGAGGTTCAGGTTGGACATTGGGAAGAATTTCTTCATGAAAAGGGTAGTTAAGCATTAGAACTGGCTGCCCAGGGAGGTGGTGGAGCCACCCTTCCTGGAAGTGTTGAAGAAATGACTGGATGTGGCACTTAGCACTATGGTTTAGTTGACATGGTGGTATTCAGTCAAAGGTTGGACTTGATGATCTTGGAGGTTTTTTCCAACCTTAATGATTCTGTGATTCTTTGATTCTATGCCTTCACCTGCAGTATCAGGCTTCAGATGCAAGCCTCGCTTTCAAAGATCTGGAAACAGGAATTTGAGGATGCAGCTAGGTGATCAGAGGAACAGAATTATTATTTTATAAGAGGAACTTAAAGATCTAGCAAGAAAATGTCCAATAGGATATGAAATATTTTCCCCCATTAAAATATGACATCACTGATCTCAGCAACAGAGAGGATTAAAAGTCACATGGTGCAAGATTAGATGAGCATAGATTGCTCAAACCTTTGGGATTGGAAAGTCAGTGTGCTTTTAATTTTAGGAACAGTGAGGTTCATAAGTCGTATCTGCAGTGCCAGCAGGAGGAAGCTCTTGCTAGAGTGCAGGTTGATCCAGGAGGGAGTTGTCACCACCAGCACTTCCAGCCTCATGTTCCTGCTTTGGTGGTGCTGTTCAGACCTGCTAATTTATCAGATTGTGTTGTGATAATGGTAAAAGCAGTGTCCCAGCATAAGTGTGCCTGGTACTCTGGTGAGAGTGGGTGAGAAGGCTGTGAAAGGCTGTTATGGACACCCTGTAGCTGTGTGTGCAGGATGTAGGTGTGTGTACAGCCTGTAGGTGTGTGTGAACCCTGAGTGTGTGCACCCTGTAGGTGTACACACACCCTGTGGCTGTGTCTGCACACCCTATGAGTGTATTTACACCCTGTAAGTGTATGCACTCCCTGTAGCTGTGCATGCACACCCTGTAGGTGTGTATGCACATCCTGTAAGTGTATTTACACTCTGTAGCTGTATGTACACTCTCTACCTGTGTACGCAGGCCCTGTAGCTGTGTATGCATGCCCTGTAGGTGTATGCACACCCTGTAGCTGTGTATGCACACCCTATAAGTGTATTTACACCCTGTAGTTGTATGTACACCCTGTGGCTGTGTATGCACACCCTGCAAGTGTATGTAAACCCTGTGGGCTGTGTACGCAGGCCGTGTAGCTGTGTATGCACACCCTGTGTCTGTTTATGCGGGCCCTGTAGGTGTACGCACACCCTATAGCTGTGTACGCACACCCTGTGTTGGTGTACGCACACCCTGTAGGTGTGTATGCAGATCCTGTAGGTGTACGCACACCCTGTGGCGGTGTACGCACACCCTGTGGCTGTGTATGCACACCCTGTAGGTGTACGCAGACCCTGTGGCTGTGTATGCAGATCCTGTAGGTGTGCGCACACCCTGTTGTCAGTGTGCGCACACCCTGTTGTNGTACGCACACCCTGTGGCTGTGTGTGCACACCCTGTAGGTGTATGCACACCCTGTGGCTGTGTACGCACACCCTGTGTCGGTGTACGCACACCCTCTACCTGCGTACGCCGGCCCTGCAGCTGTGCACACTCCGTAGGCGAGCGGGCTGCAGCGCCGCCCAGCGTTCGGCCACGGGCGCGCAGGGCCGGGAGCTCCGCCCCGCTCCCGCCCCCGCCGTCCCTCCGCGGGGCGGCCACCGCCCGTGAGGGGCTAGCCGGGACCGGGCGCCGGGTCGCCGG